>JAJGRW010001042.1:0-50427 GCA_025461045.1 Carex parvula | reverse complement strand
AAGAAATAACTGAAAATAATTTATCTGACAATCTTTACAATCATAAAACGTAAAGTTTATATATGAGAATTTGGTACATGTTTGAGAAAGTATTAAGTGATTTGAACTTTTCAACGGTTTGAATTAACAGATCTTAATTCATCAACAAACGGTACTCAAATTATATGAAAATATGAAAATTTACAGGTACTTTATCCATATATCCAACAACATTATTATAAATTTTATTTTTAAAAATTTTCAACATTATTTAGATAGATTTCAAGAAATATTATTATGATTATAACTATCAAAACTATTATGGAAATTCTATTTTAAGTGGTTTGCTTGGTTTAGTATTGGTGCCCAGATTTATTAAATCAGTAACATGCGTTATCCACAAATAATCAATTGAAATAATCACAAGCGAGTGGATTGAAAGGCCCAAAAGCCCACAATAAAACAAAAAACAAGAACTCGGCTGTAGAGCCGACTCAGGTCAAAATTGGTAAAAGTCACCTTTCCCACTTCTACCGCCACTTTACAAGCTCAGTGGATATGTCTATCCGTCTGCTGTAGAGCCAACTCAGGTCAAATTGGTAGAGAAACCCTTTTCCGTTCCACCCTTCTACCGCCCCTTTATGGATATGTCTATCACTATCAGTCTGCGCCTATGGAGAAACCCTTGCCTCCGTCCATCTCTTCCCCTCAATCGGAGCACACCACTCGCCGTCCTCGAATGCTCCCACTCAAGCCTCGCCCCCAAATTCCCATTTCATTGTAGAGTACCTCGTCCAATCGTGCAGCCTTTCCTCCGACGAGGCACTCATAGCATCCCAGCGTTTCCCGGGCCTCAAATCCTCCAATAAGCCCGATGCAGTGCTGTGTTTCCTGAGAGAGACCGGCATAAGGGAGTTGGACATAAGAACTGCTGTGTTGCGGGACCCTCGCATTCTTCACTCCCATGTGGAGAAGAATTGGACACCAAACATCGCCAAGCTACAAGAGCTCGGCTTCTCTATCGAAGACATCTCAGGTATTATTGCCCACGACCCTTACATTTTTCGGGCCAATTTTGTGTCAAAGATTGACTTTTGGATGGGGGTCCTTGGATCGGTCAGAAAATCTTTCTGTGGTACTCAAAGTATGGAAGGGTAAGCTAATCGCTAGCAGCTTGGAAAAGGTTATCATGCCCAACTTATCTTTCCTTCTGGAGCATTGTGGTTTCTCTCTCCGTCAAATTGTCCGGCTGATCAAGTCAAGTCCTGAATTGATCTCATCTAACCCTGAATATGTCAAAAGGGTAGCTGAGAGGGTTGAGGAGTTAGGCATTGCTCATTCATCGAAATATTTTTTTGAAGCATTGCTTGCTGTCAGCCGAGTGAGCCAACGCACCATAGATGCAAGGCTAAATAATTTGGGAAGTGTCGGGTTTTCACAAGAAGAGGTAGCACTTTTGATTAGTAAAGCCCCTTTCTTGTTGAATCATTCTGAGAAGCTGCTGGTCAGAAAAATGGAGTTCCTGATGAAAGAAGCTGGTTGTGATAAGTTGCATGTGATCAGAAATCCATTTTTGTTCTGTTGCAGCTTGGAGAACCGGCTGATTCCCCGGAATATTGTTAGAAAGCTTCTCATGTCAAAAGGACTTCCTGTGGCAAATCTAAAATTTGCTACTTTTGCAAGGCCAAGTGATGAGAAGTTTGTGGGGAAGTTTGTGGAGCCATATGAACATGTGATTCCTGGGCTCCATCGAGCCTATGCTGATGCTGGAAGAATTGGGGGTATTGATCATCTTGAAGAGCATCTCAAATTAACTTTCTTGCAGGCTTAGAGTCTACAGTGTATTTATTTTTATTTGGTTGGATTTTTTTATTACTTCATAATTTTTCTAAGTCAGTTTTGCTCTGATTTAGTTCTTAAATATCAAAGTGCACATTAGTTTATCTTCGGTTGGTATGACGCCAATCTGCGATTTGAACTTAATCTTCATCTTTTCTTACTCATGTTGTGCTTTTATGAAATTCATACTTTTGGTTATTGCTCATGAAACAGCAAATAGATCAAATAATTATGGCTGAAAATACTTGAGGTCAGGCTTATGGACACATTTATGTCACTATTTGTTGGTTGTTTAGGTCGGGTCAGACATGCTAACTGGTCAGGATAGAAAATATGTTTATATGAATTGTCGTAGTGTTTATAGAAAATATATTTGTCCAGTACGGTTACTTAGAACAGTAGTGATCTGATTTTGATGACATTGATTATCAGAAGGGTGTGAATAATTTTATGTAATATTGGCTTGTAGATGGTAATCTGGCCAACACATGCAATAATTGGTTTGATTACTAATGTACAAATTGCCATTTTGTAAAATTGAATCTGGTATTTCTAGATTTTGCACCTATGGATGTTGAACATTTCTCTTGGAACACAGGACCAAAAATATGCTGGCACAATGACCATAACACCCCTACAGCTGGGTAAGGCATCGGTACTCAGTACAACTGAAAAACATTTGTCAGAAAACTGTAACAAAAACATTTTGGGTTAGTTGACAATTGCTTCGGCAATTCCTGCCGATGGTACACAACAAAAATAGAACCCTCTAGAACAACAGATATTCTTTTCTTCTTTTTTTCCTTTTGTGCCCCTACCCCTCATCAGATTGTACAAATATTCAGAACTTGAATTTTCATACAAAAACAAAGCAGAATATGTATATACATTGAAATTGCTATTTCTCTTTGTTATCTCTATGCTATTGACCTTGTTGTTCACATTCATGTATCAGTTTTTACCAGATCCACCTATATGCCAGTAGCGGCAAACCTACCTATTTGTGTTTGAATAGCTATCCAACAATACATTTTTTAAATCCAACAAGATAAACCCCACAGCTTGATATGAAAGTAATGTAAGCCTCATGCAGATCAGCATTTACAAATCACTCCTCACAGTGTTATCAAAGAAATTAAATGATCAGTTGCATGAGTGTTATAAATCTAGCCATATTATCAGTAACTGTAGCTTTTTTCTCACTTCATTTGGAAGTTGGACAAGTAGCAGCATTGTTCTGATACTTTGTTTCTTTGTTTCTATTAAAAAGTGGTAAGAATAGCACCTTTTCTATTTCTTGTCGGTAATATTTTGATTTGTATCTAATTAGCAAGTAGAAAACAAACGGACCGTGCGAGCATTTCAAATTTTCAATAAAAAAAGTAGAAGTTAAAAATAAAAAGGGAAGGAAAGGAAAGGAAAACAATTAAGACTCAGACCAAGTTGTAGAGGATTTTTGGGTTGTAATTTTGGGCTTATATGGGGCCTGATCCGTTTAAATCCTGATAATTCACGAGGTAGAAAGACAACATGCTTTGTGCCAACTGCCAGGTAAAAATGCAAACCATATCTGATTTGAAATAGAGGTACAGTTTTCTTTTTCTTTGCCGATACACTTCAGAAATTTTTATAAAGTTTTTCTGAGAATTGAGCTTGTGTTTCTTGGTAGAGAGACGAGAGACGGCACTCATACTATTGCGCTAAGTTCGCGATTATTTTATTTAGAACTCTTTGTTTCTTGTACGTTCAATTAAAGTAAATTGAAAATTATGTAATCTGGGGGGATTTTATTTACCAGCTTATTATGTCATGGACCAATGATTTTTTTTTTGGAGTGCCTAACTGTCCTCCTGTAATAATCTCTCATTCTGGGGACCCCTAACTATCTAGGGGGCCGCCTAATATTTGAAAGATTTTACAACTGACGCGTGCAAATATGGATACCTATGTACGCAAGTATTAATATATAATATATCAAGTATTCATACTTAAGATATCAAATATTTAAAAAAAAACTGAACTCAGTTTTCTTTTATCTCTATAATCACACACCCATCTTTTACACGTTTTTAGAGGTGGGTTCTTTTTCTCCATTCAATCTCGTCAATATTTCTAACTATCTGTGAGAAATTTTGCGAATCTAAAACCATGAACGTCTTCTATGTAATTTTCTTTTCAAATGAGATCCATAATGATATACTTTCGGGTTGTCCGTCGCACAAGTATTCATACCTCTTTTCATGTAAGTATTCATACATCGTTCAGCAAGTATTCATATCTCGTCGTGCAAATATTCATACCTCGTCGAGCAAGTATTTGTACCTAACATATTAATATCAAGCGTAAATAGTTCTTGTGTCAAGTGTTTGTACATAACAGATTCTATCAAAAAAAAAATTATTTCCATATAGTACTAAATGACGTTTGAAAGTATTAATAGCAAGTATTGCAAGTATTTATACGTCATTATGCAAGTGTAAATAGTTCATATGTCAAGATTCTATTAAAATTTGATTTTTTTTTTCATATGTCACTAGATAATGTTTGAAAGTATTAACATCAAATAATTCAAGTATTTATACCTTATCATGCGAGTGTAAATAGTTCATATGTCGAGTGTTGTACCTAACATATTCTATGAATTTTTTTTTCCAAATAGCACTGGATGATATCTGAAAGTATTAATATAAAATATTGCAAGTATTTATACCTTACATGCAAGTGTAAATAGTTCATATGTCAAATATTTGCACCTAACAGATTCTATAAAATTTTAATTTTTTTTTAATATGACACTCAATGATGTCAGAAAGTATTAATATCAAGTATTGTAAGTATTCATACCTCGTCATGCAAGTGTGAATAGTTCATGTATCAAGTGTTTGTATCTAACAAATTCTATCAATTTTTTTCCATATGGCACTGATGATGTCTGAAAGTATTAGTATGATGTATTTTAAGTATTCATTTATCGTCATGCGAGTGTGAATAGTTCATGTATCAAGTGTATCTAACAGATTCTATCAGACTTTTTTTCCTTATAGCATTGGATGATGTTAAAGTATTAATATCAAGTATTGTTAGTATTCATACCTCATCATGCAAGTGTGAATAGTTCATGTATCAAGTATTTGTATCTAGAGGAGGGTTCCAATGCATCCTCTTTTGGTGCACCTAACGTGCACCCAAAACTCATATCTTCATTTTCAAAGTTCAAATAGTCGATTCGAACCTTCCAACGTGTTCTTCATATTAAAATGTGCTTGGAGACCAAATTTTACATTTTTTGGAAATTTTTTACTATTTTTTCAGAATTTTTGATTAAACTAAACAATAATTTGAAATTCAGCAACGTGATGATTTTCAAAAATTTTAAAAAATAATAAAAAATTTCCAAAAAATGTCAAATTTGGTCTCCAAGCACATTTTAATATGAAGAACACGTTGGAAGGTTCGAATCAACTACTTGAACTTTGAAAATGAAGATATGAGTTTTGGGTGCACGTTAGGTGCACCAAAAGAGAGTGCATTGGAACCCTCCTCTTGTATCTAATATATTTTATCAATATTGTTTTCCTTTTGGTATTGAATTACGTTTGAAAGTATTAATATCAAGTATTGTAAGTATTCACATCTCGTCATGCAAGTGTGAATAGTTCATGTATCAAGTATTTGTATCTAACATATTCTATCAATTGTTTTTCCCAAGGTTCTAAATAGCGATTATAGCGGCATAGCGGGGAGACAAAAAAAAAAGCTATTGCGAATAGCGTAGCTATAGCGGAAGCTATCATACATAGCGTTTTTTTCGTTTCAAAATTTATATTCTATATTTCTACTAATTATCAACATGATCAATATTAGAGAATTAGGATAACAATCAAATGATAACTAATCTAAGTCTATACTTTTTTCAATCATGCAAATAAGAAGAAAAAAAAAAGATCTACAAAGTAACATTATTTAATAGTTCATACTTGATAGTATTACATATTAAAATAGACAAAGAGCAATTAATTTTACAAGTAAAATGAAGTAAGTATACTTATTTGAACATTTTCTATATTATAATAATCAAAATCAGCTTTCAATTGAAACGAACGGCAATAATTTTACAAGTGAATATTAGACAAAGAGCAAGCAAAAGAAAGAATTAATATTTGAATATTTTCTGATATAGAATGAGAGACTAAATCACTAGGAACATAAGCACATAGTTTGGTTTAGAATACTTATGATAGCAGACCATGTAGCATCATAAATAAGAACAAAATCTCATGTAAATCGCAAAAAAAAAAAACTCATGTAGCATAGCGGTAGCAATAGCGCATAGCGCATAGCGGTAATAGCGGTCAGCTATTACAGCTATAGCGGTCGTAGCTGAATTAGCGCACTTTTATTTCATAGCTTAGCTTTTATGGTCCGAAAAAGCTATAGCGTAGCTATAGCGCTGCTATAGCTAGCTATTTAGAACCATGGTTTTTCCTTATGGCATTGGATGACGTTTGAAAGTATTAATATCAAATACTACAAGTATTAATATCTCGTCATGTAAGTGTGAATAGTTCATATGTCAAGTATTTGTACCTAACATATTATATTAATATTTTTTCATATGAAACTTGATGACGTCTGAAAGTATTAATATCAAATATTGCAAGTATTTATTCCTCGTTATTTAGGTGTGAATATTTCATGTGTCGAGTATTTGTATCTAATATAATATATTAACTTTTTTTCTATATGACACTGAATGACGTCTGAAATTATAAATATCAAATATTGCAAGTATTTATACATTGTCATACAAGTGTAGATAATTTATGTGTCAAGTATTTGTTGTCATTCATTTCATACTAAGAAATTTAAGCTAGAACTTTATTTGTAACCATGATTATTAAACAACACCGAAACAAATAGCTTAATCAAGCAACCAGACAACAAAAAACAAAACAATACCAGAATAAAATCAGACGGGTCCTTGCAGAAAAGAATAACAGAAAAATCATCACATTTACACATCAGTCCCTTAATTATATATTTTTACGATTTGGTCCTTGCAGAAAACCTGAATCATTTACCAGTAACGCAATTTGGACTGGTATCAACGAGAAACAGTACCAATACCAACCTCAAAACACTTCCGATTGTAAATAAATCACTTCCACAGATTTTTGATCAAGACATTTTGCAGTGAAAATAATTCACAGATCAAAGAGGGATTTCACAAGCATATTTAAGAGAACATACAAGTAAGGAGTTCAATCCTCATTCCATTTCATAAGTGACAAAGCACATAAAACGAAAAAAGAAAATACGAGGAATTTAACAATTAATTCTCAACACACAAGCACAATCCATCATCAATTAAAAGGAGTCGTTAGAGCAAGATTCACAACAACAAAACCTGACCTGATACCCTTAAAATATGAAACAAAACCTGACCTGATACCCTTAAAAATTGAAATAACAAGAAAGGATAATGCAATCAATTTGTTTTGCGTTTCAATTAATCACTTTTAAACGAACCGCTAGATGTGTCCTATGGTAGGTTAATGTGTTTTCCTATGGTAGGTTAATGTGTTTTACAACATGTTAGCGGCCATGCTCAAAAACCAATTTGCAGTGATGTCATATATATTTTTCTCATTAAGAGAGAATTTCTTTGTAATGGTAGAACACAAACTTTCAGACGGGGTAAGAGAAGTAGATCCTTGGCCTTGCAATAGTTTCACAGCCTCAATTTGACACAAATCGACAATATCCTCAACATCATACAAGGTCTCCTTTAGCTCTTCTAACCAGAGATTGATCGCTGGTTCCTTGATCCGACGCTTCTCAGCGTCTATGAGAAAGATCTGGATGCCACGTATCTTCTCCTGTAGGCGCGCGACCTCATCCTCTATGCCAAATAATGATGCTTCTCAATCCTTACGGTGAGGCAGTCAATGTGGAGCCCCACAAACGCATCTGCAATCATCGCCATTGGAGCAATAATCAGGTTATTAGGAAAGAGAGAAGGTTTGATTGAGAATTTTGGGAAATATGAAGAAGAAATGGTAAAAGATAGGCAAGGAAATAAGAATAACGATATTTGTCGATCGAAAAAGAAAGAGACTTTTTTTTGCTGATCGGAAAAAACAATTAACTAGTTAGTCGGAACCTTCACAGAACATAGAGTGCACTGGACACTTCCAGTGATTGAGTGGTAATGAAAGTTCAATCGGTAAACAGTTAAAAGTCGTTAGTAACTGAATTTGAGATTAGTTGGAATCAAGGTTGTAAAATGCAGTTTCTATGCGGTATGCGGTAGGCCACCGCATGCCGCATATACGGTATGCGGCCGCATATGCGGATTTTCATGCGGACTTATATATGCGGGTTTTAAAATGAAATTAATATATATATAAATAAGTATGTAGTGATATGCGGTGATATGCGGTGATATGCGGTCAATATGCGGTAATATGCGGTATATGCGGTATGCAATATATGCGGTATGCGGTATGCGGTATGCGGTATGCGGTAATATGCAGTCGAATATGCGGCCGCATATGCGGAACCGCATATTGGGACCGCATATTGATTTTTCATGCGGTTGCCAACCGCATACGCATATATGCAGCCGCATGAACCGCATTTTACAACACTGGTTGGAGCGATGGGGGATGAAGAATTCACATCACCCCCGGTACCGTAATAGGGAATCTTTTACAATTACTTGATCTGGACCATTCTTTTTAACTTGGCACGAATCTCAAAGCCCAATAATACTGCCTCCTCCGTCAGCCTGAATCCCAAAGCGACTGGGAGTTAATCTCAAACCGTAAAGTGAAGGAAATCTTTTACGATACCGGGGAGGGTATTTGCCCGGGATGAATGGGGGTAGAAAATGGGGGAAAGAAATAATTACTTCTTTTTTTTTACCGCAGTGCTTTAGTGCGTTATTGACTGAAAGCCACTTGAAAGGCAGTGCACAAAGAGACTCGACCTTTTTCAATCCGGTGAAACAGTAAGTTACAGAATTTTACTTGGGTAAAATGTGACAAAAAAATGTCGTGGCTATAAAAATGTGAGGATGGTTTGATTGTATACATTTTGATCTATACTGTTAAAAGCTTGCTTATATATATAAAGAAAATCTAAAGTCAAATAATGACATCACGAAGGTACAAAAATTGAGTAAAAAAAATTTAACCATCATCATAAAATTTGCTTTTTAGTAAATCTACTGAGATTCTAGTTTTCAAAATTTAATAACTGAAAAACTAAAACGAAAATTGAAAATAAAAATCAATAAATGTGATTAATATCATTTAATCTATACATGTAGAAAAATCGAAACTTCTCAATTTGTTTTTGTTGATATCGAGCCATCAAGAGCTTGTAAAGTTTGTCAAAATGGACAATCAAACGTTGATTTTTTTTTTTTCAAAATTTTTTGCTTCTCATTAGAAAGAGTCAAAATGTCCAAAGAAAGTGATTTACATTATATCTTGCAATTATTTATATTAATGATTGACAAATTAGATATGAAAAATGAAAACATTTGAGCTCTTCTCTAAAATAAATGGTCAAAATACCACCGAATTTCTCAAATCTCATGACATTAATGATTTTTCATTTATAACATTCAAAAAGCAAATTAATCCTATACCACTGAATTTCTCAAATTTCATTTCATACCACAGACGCTAAATTATTCAGCATTCCTGTATGAAGCAAAAAAATTGAATTATTCACCGTTCCTACTTCCTAGGCATTGGAAAACGCTGAATAATCAGCGTTTCTAATACATTGTTTGTGATATGAAATGATAATTGCAAGATTTGATAATATATGTTTAATTTTTTATAATCTTATGAATAAAAATATCGGATAAAATAAGGAGCCTTTTGGTTTTGGCTCAGCTCTTGATTAGTCACAAGCGACATTGTACAAATATAACCAAACACATCTATGACCAAAGTGCATTAATTTCTTACAGGCTGGAATTATGTAATTATGTTATCTTTCTTTAGTAATCTCTGCTGTCCCTTTCTAACACTTAATGGAGGAACCATAACAACTAACACAAACAGTCAAAATCTGGGTCCCCTTTTGCTGTCAGATTCATAATGGCACCATTATGACAGTGATCTGAATCACTTGATTTGGATCCAACGTGTCAGATCATGCAATAGCTTGTAGGAGAGATTTTTTTTAAGTTCAGTGTGATGCAAATCAAACGGCTGATATATATTGTAGCAAAATTCAAATAGTTAGGATTTAGTGCTATGTTGGTACTATACTATGATTTTAAATTTGTTTTTTTTTTTACTTTATAACGAGAACTAGATATTAAAAAGTTACCATAATCTCCCTTTCACATGAGTTTTAAAAATTCAAAAAAAATTCTCTCCTTCACAAATTCGGTATGCATTATTTTTAAGTTCATTTTGGTATGTGATTAAGATGTATAAATATGACTGTACTAAAATTTATTTATTGCTGCTAAATCAATTTTTTTTTCTATCTTTGGAATTGGGAAACTTTAAAAGTTATGATTAATATATGCATGATTTGCACTATAACAAAGACACATGTTCTCAAGTAGAAGGTCATAATTCGAAACTCAAATGGTAAAAAAATTGTTTATTATAATAGCAAGGACATGGATATGAAAGGCATAAACCTCCATCTCTTTTTCAAAAAAATATATATATATATATTCCAGAGCTAAAACAAAATAAAAATATATATAACTTGTCGTCTTTAACCGATGTGTATCCCCTGTTGTACTATTGGGATAGAATAACTCAATGTCGAATCAAAATTCTTTCAGTATCTATTTGAACTGTACCGCTAACTCAATGTCGAATTAAAATTTGTTCAGTGTCTATTTGAATTACTGTACCGCTAACTCAATGTCGAATCAAAATTATTGCAGTGTCTATTCGAATTACAGAGAAATACACTTTGAGATTCGTGCCAAATTAAAACGGACGATGGGAATCTCATTATACACGGTGCGGATCTGAACCCCTTTAAGATTGCCCCTTTTATTTTGGGGCCTCTTTTTGTGTTTATTATCACATGAAGAGTGCGACAGTGGCACAAGTAAAATGCCCAGTTGACAAACTTCTCATAATTCCAGATTTTTTTTCCTCAAAAAAAATAATTCCAGATTTTTTAGTGCACTTTATTTTGATGGTGTTTTCCAATTGAGACTGTTGAGGTGCTTTTTCACTAACCTGTTCATGACATTTACTGCAAAATTTTGACAAGGTCAAAGGCTATTTTTTTATAAGAAAAAAAAAACGTTCATGTCTTCATTTTTTTTATGTCTCCAATATATTTTTATTTTTAGAATTACAATAACTTAAAATTTTAAACTTAAATGTCAAAATAAAATTATTAGATATTATCTATATTATATAACGACATTTTAATTTTATTTTGATTAGTATCAAGGGCTTGGAAAAATACACTGATGCGGGTAAATTGGACGTTGATTTTTTAACTTATTGATTCATATAAAATCAAAATCGAAAAGTGATAATTTTATATGTGAGTGTAGAGAAATAATATAGATCACATCTCACAGTTTTATTTATGCCATTTAATTTTCAAAATTTTACAATTTTGAATAAAATTTTAGAATTTTGAATCCTCTTCTTGTAAAAATTAGGTAGGTTAATTTCACAAAAACTTAGGCAATAAGTCTTAAGTTTAAAATTTTGAGTATAAGGAGAAAAATTCAATCCTTGTAAAGAGACGGTGTTTAGAAGAATTAAGCTTCTATAAAGCCTAAAGAAAATTTAAGAAGAAATATTTGTTAAGGAAGAATTATTTCCCCTATATAAACATGTTTATTTGTATATTTAAATCGATAACCTTTGAAATTGTATATCATTACTTAAGCCTACTTTGGCTTTATAAAAGTGAAAAAATAAATAAAAAAATGCAAATCTTTTAATTTAGGGAAATAAATTTTTTTATATATCCCTAGCTTGTCCATCAATCATATTATCACGTATCTAAAGTATGTTAATAAAATCCTAAGCTAATGTGAATTATTTAAAAAGAAAATTATTTGTCTCTACTCTCTAGCAAGAACATTATTTCCTTGAATAGTTCCTAGGTAATCTGTTTAACAACCAAGCATTTATATTAATTTAAAAGTCTCAAGATTAGCAAATAGTTATTTTTTTTTTAAATAGTAACAAATAGTAGTACACTCAATATTTATTTTTCTTTACAACCACCTAAATGGTTCATAAGGATCATCACTAAAAAATACAAAATAAACAACATAATTATCTTTAATTTGCACCTTTTGTTTTAAATTCTGTAAATATTCAATTTACATTGCTTTTGTCGTCATGTGATGATGCACTTATTAATATCTCTGATTGATTCGGACTGACACTCTGACAGTAGATATAACAAACCAAATAACAAAACACAAATTGTATCGCTGAAATAATTAGAAAATTTGACGCCACCACCTTCACAGTTCACAGTAATATTTTAATTTAGAATTTCAAACAACCATATCAAACGTTGATTTCATTTATTCTTTATAACTGATGCTTGCACACAAAAAAAAAAAAAAAAATAGTTCTACTGTTCGTTTGGTACAAAATTGAATGCTCAAACAATATTTACACTAAAATTTATGTACTTGACCATTTAAATTTGTGGGACCCTGATGTTATACGTACGAACAAAAATTTGAAAACTTCAAACTTTTTTATCAACAGACATTGCTTCTGAATAAAATTAAAATGAACAATTCAATTTATCATTTCAATTTTGAATATTTTTAAAATATTACTGCAACTTGAAAAAAATACACCTGAGATATGGCACCAAAAAATTTATATTAGGTTTACCATCCAAAATTAAAAATTAATACTCTCATAAAATCATCATTTACTCTCATAAACGAACCAATTAGCAGAGTTAGGTCAAATTTGAACTCAGTTCATGCCAAAATGAGCCGAGCTCAGCCTGATTTTAGCCGAGCCAATCACGAGAGTCGGCTGAGCTAGATTATTAATAAATTGTTTGTGCTGTGAACCGCATAAGGATTAAAGATTTTCGTCAATTTAGTACTGCAAATCATGCATAGACCATGAGCTGGTAAATAATTTTACATTTTTTCTTTGCAACGAGTTTCATTCTCTCGTGTCCAATGGACACGAAATGGGATAGTATCAGGAATAAGCTTCATATTCATCTTGCAACGAGCATAGGAACGATTTGAGCCAATATAAACTAAGTTGAGTCAAACTTGAACTCGCTCATGATGTGCCGAACCAAAATGAAACGAACTAATTATGATTTTTTCCTTTTCAAACCAATTTAGAACGAGCCACGAACTACGAATTCTTGTTGTGAGTCCTAATTTTACATCAGAAAATAAATTAAAAAAAAAATTAACCCAACTGTGTCACGCCACAAGCATTGCTGAAAATAATGCAACAACTGAAAGAGACATTTGTGAAATTTTTAGCTGTTTCTGTTGTATTTTCTCATTTGACTTTTTCTTCTGAGTTTGTAGCTCAAATCTGGTACCAGGCCAAATGTGAGGTTTCATTCCTGAAAAAGTATAAAGTTAGCTCAGCAAGGAATTCACAGGAGATTGTACGGACAAATTTGTTTTACCTATATTTATCTATGTTTTGTTTTGTTTTCTCTGCATATTCTTTCCAAACTGAACAGTCCAAAGCCAAAATTATGTTTATTTTGTTTAAAAATATAATACTTCTTGAAAACCTGCCTCTTTTGTTTTGCTGAATAGTTGCATTCGGTTTTATAAAATTCTGTATATGTTCTCCAAATCCAGAGACACTGTCAATTCAATTGTCAATCTTGAACAGTATTTTACATCCTTTTTTAAAAATATTCATGCAAATATTTTTTTAAAACAATAATTCTGCATGGGATTTCTTTTAATAATTCAGAGCATCATTTGAACATAGAAGAGAATAATGCAAAATCAATAAAGGATGCATTTATTTTCTGTTTTATTTTTTTACTTTTTCCTTTTTTTCGTTTTACTTTTTGATCCTTAATTGGTGGCAATTTTCCAAGCACAAGCTAGTAGGTATCATGTAACTAGAACTAAATCCATAAACATGATAAAGCAACCAAGAATTTTAACATTTCAAAAGTTCATGATCTCCAATATTTAAAATTTAAATCATACTTCAAATTTGAAGGAAAAAAAAAGAGTATTTTAAGTTTCATTTTTTTTATTAATACATTAAGAAAGTTTCCTCCTAATCCACAAATTAAGCAAACTGAGAAAAAAAAAACATGACAGTTTACACAAGTAACATATCTAACCCTAAAAAGAAGCAACAAGAAATTTTTGGATCATGTTTGAAAAACAAATTATCCCTTTGCAATTTCTATATTTATTATACTTACTGGTAAATCCTCACATTCCCAATTTCGTGAACAAATAAAGCACAAGAAACTAAATTAATCCATATACATATTAACCCAACAATACCTTTCCAAAAACAAATTTGAAGAACAAAAAAAAAGAGGAAAGAAAAATGCAACCTCCTCACTTCTCAGGTCACCTCTGTTCATGTCTGTTACCCATGATCCAAAGAAGAGTTCTCCTAGCAAACGATGGCGCCTCGTCAGCCCTAGAAATGGCATTTGTGCTATTCTCACAACTTGCCGATTCAACATCCCAATCGACGGCACTCCCGCTCTTGTCCCACACCGAAACATTGAATTCTGATTCTGTCAAAGGACTACTACTATTCCCGACTTTCAATTTTGAATTCAACTCAATCGGCAATCGGAACGATAAAGAGCGCCTTGGATTTGCCTCTGGAGGAACTGATCCCTCCTTTGTTCTAAGCCATGTTTTTGAAATGGAGAAGCTCTCCTTGGTGTTGATTTTCATACCGGTATCGGCATTTTTAGGCCCGTTGCTTATTTTCATGTTTTGGTCAAATCCTTTGAAACCTTCTCTCTTCGAATGACAATCGCACTCTGACATGGCGGCCCGGTGGCCAGGTCTCTTAACTGCCGGTTTTTTCTTGGGTGGTTTTATTGGTACTCGTAGCAAAGACTGTTCTTCCATGACATACTCATAGGTACCCATGGAGTAACACCTCCTCTGATCCAATTTTTTGGTACCACTCTCGCTACCGGTACTGGTATCGTTGCTACTACCTTCCCCCAAAGCCACACTACTTGTCTCCACACTTCTAAACTTTCCAAGTTTGACTTGAACAATTTTTGCTTCACAAGTCTCCTCCTTTGTATCATCATTCTCTGTACTCTTTTGCAAACCATCAATGGTACCCATCCCCGACTCGTCGTCCCCAAGAGTTGCTGGATGGGTATTTTGCGCAATCTCTCGTCTACCTGAAATGGTACCAATTTCTCTTGAACTCTCACTGCCCGATTCCAAAACAAAAACCAGAGGAGAGCAACTGTTGGAGTAGTCTAAAAGGTTTCTTCGACAAAGCGGGCAAGTCGAGTGCGACAAAAGCCATGTGTCAATGCATTCCAAATGGAAAGCATGGCTACACTTTGGCAAGAGCCGCAATTTGTCGTCTTGGTTGAATTCACAAAGGCAAACCGCGCAATCAAACGGGTCTTTTATGCCGATTATGGCCTTGTAGAGAAAAACCGGGAGAGTGTCTATAAAAGACTGATCTACACCTGAGTCATGGAGGTTGAACAGCTGTCGCAATTGGCCTTGAAAATCTGTAGTAGAATTATCGACCAAATCTTGCGTTTCTCGTGTACTCGGTTTGATTAGGTATCTTACAAGGAGGTGAAGGAGACCAGAGATGAAGAAAATTATTGATAAAATCAGAATAATTAAGAGGATACTTGGGCTTATTTTGTTTTGTAAATTTGTGGGGTCAGAGATAGGAGGAGGTGGAGGTGGTGGTATTAGAGTGCTCTCATGCAATACCCAATTCATGATTTGAAAAGAAACCAAAAGGTTAAAACTTACATGGATTTTAGTTTGTGGAATTAATGGTTGCGGTATAGAAAGAAACAAATGATGCACAGAGAGAGAGAGAGAGAGGTCACTGAGTTTATCTGAAATTTAGCAACTAGTATACAAAGATAAGAGCTTTTTCTCACGGAGAGAGGCTTCTCTCTGTTCTCTCTGTTTGTATTGGTTGGTTCCAAAAGAACAGAGAAATTATGAAGGTCAGCTGTGTGTTAGAGAGAGAGACAGAGAGAGAGAGAGAGAGAGAGAGAGAGAGAGAGAGAGGAAGTTGAGATCCTTAATGAGTGGAGAAGTAAATGGCAAACGAAGCAGATGCAAAAGAGAAATTAAATTGGATTAATTGCAAGAGGGGATGGGGAAGGTGAGCAAATGCAATGCAACCAAGGAGAGTATTAAATATTTTTGTTTCTTTCCTTGTTTATTGATTATTGGGTTGATTTTCAACTATGCCCCTGTTCTTTAATGTCCTCTTCATTTAGTTGTAATTTATTAATTTTATGACCAACTACTGTAACTTGTCAAGGTAACAGTTTGACAATTGGATGATATGATAGTTTGATTGTAGAAGTAACTATCTTACATTACAAACACATGTTTTCTTTTGTGTGTTGATGGATTGTTTTCACATATGACCCTGCTTTTATTTGTAATTGAAATTTTTAAATAGTATGTAGCAAGAGTATGGTTTCAATGCTTTCTCAAAAAAAAAAAAAAAGAGTATGGTTTCAATGCCACAATTTTTTTTTTTAATTAGGTGAAGATATATTATTCTTTCTTTAAATTTGGTAGTGAGTGCTGATTTTATTCATTAAATGGTTCAATAGATAGATCTAAATATACAATTAAAGAATCAAATCAAATTCAGTACAAAAAAAATGAATTTGAGATATGAAGTTTCCAAACTTGTCCAAGTAGCTTTATTGAACATTTGACGTGTTCGCTTTAAAATCATCAAACATCAACATCTAGATTTAATTCCAAAA
The DNA here is from genome assembly GCA_025461045.1 of Carex parvula. NCBI lineage: Eukaryota > Viridiplantae > Streptophyta > Magnoliopsida > Poales > Cyperaceae > Carex > Carex parvula. The sequence goes on along the minus strand of JAJGRW010001042.1, from coordinate 33,642 downwards.
ATATTAATGGAGATAGATGTGTCACCACCGGATTCGGATAAGATGAAATTCTGAAACCAATGAAAAGAAATTGTGAAATTTCTGTAATCCGAATTCAGCTATTGAATTTTTTTCGAAAACGCATCTCGAAATAGCTGGTTTTTTCTTGCACGCATCTCAGAACAGTTCAACGGTTGGATTCGAATTACAAAGATTTCAGGATTACTGTTACCAGTTTCGGATTTCAGCAGATGCACTTCCGTCAACCACCAGCTTGACGACAAATTTAGTAGACCAAATGGATCATATAATTATTGAAAATAATAAAATTCACACTCAATTCTCCGGTAAAAAAAAAAACTTGCATTTTGTCTTCGGTCCGCTGAGAATTTAAGAATTCTGATCCCTTCAGGTAACTGATCGCGTCAGGTTAAATCTGAACCGTTGGTTATTGTCTCAGCACGAATCTTAAAGTGATTCAGTAAATTTAAACAGGTTTCGAATTCTTATTCAGTTCACTTGAAAACTAATTAAGACACTTCAAAATAAACAGATGTGGTTGCCTATGTTGCATTGGATTTTAATCTCAGAACTTAAAATGTTGGAATAACATGATTTTATTCATGTAGATCAAGTTCAATATATTAACTTGTCGTTTGAAATTCTAATTTTGGCATGTTGTCGATCAAGTTCCACATTTGTCTCTTTGAACTTATCATTTCAATTTCAAATTTCGAATTATTAAAATTGCTTATGTACTTTTTATAAGACAATGAACTAAAATCAAAATTAGAACTGACAAAGGACGATCATTGATATGACTAAATTATTTTAAAGCACATTAAATTATGGATATCAATTATGACATTATTAGAAATCTGAAAATGATTTGATGAGGCCTAAAATTCATGATTCAGATAAAATAAATAATAAAAAACAGTTCATTTTTATACTATAAAAATATACTAAAATATTGATATTTTAGGTAAAACAAAAGTCATAAATTCTATGAATAATATTGATATTAATCACATATTAGACATACTTTTTGAAAAAAAATGAGGTATTAGGTGAATTATTTACAAACACTTTTTGAATAAATAATAATCATATGCTATATATGGATATCATTCGGGAACTCTGTTGTATGATATCAAGACCATAATAATACACAAGTTATCCATGTTATTTATTTTTATAAATTGAATATCATACTTTATTATGTGCAAATAACATGTCCTCAATTAATCTCGGTAGCATTAGCATGGCAGCTCAAACTTTCTGATTAGCAAATATTTTAATATTTTGTTATTGCTCTCAGAAAAAAAAATATTATTTTGAGTTACATCAAGGGATATAATAAAAAAAATAAGAGTGTAGTACAATCAAAAGGACAAAACACAATGACAAAATTTAAGAATGTAGTCCATGATCTTCTGTGAATGCATCTATTTCTACATGGTATGATAAATATCTGATATACTATGAATGCTTGTATAGTTTTATGCATAGTGACATAATACGCGAATTATACGCGTATAATTTGTTTTTTATACATAACCGCACCGAACTCCGTTTAATACGCGGAAAAACGTATAATACGTTTTATTCGCGAATAAAACGCGAATTACGAATTATTCGCGATAAAAACGCGAAAAAAACGTCAAAATTTTTTTTTTGAATTTTTTGAATTTTTTGGTTTTTTTTTTTTTTTTGCTTCCTTGTTGTACCGAATAATTCCCGAATTATACCCGAATCACGAATTTTTGACCTCGCCGAACCGAACCCGAACTTTTGATTTGTCACTATGGTTTTATGTGCTTATAGGCTCATGAAAGTGGTTGATGAATTTAACTTCAAAATTAATTAGATTGAATCAAATGATGAATTCAAACTATTAAAACTGATATTTTTCACGAATAATGGTTTTACATGCTATATTTAAAAATATTTATTTCATTTAGTATGTATTCAACCGGTCAAAATATAGTGAAAAAAATAATGTATTAAAATTATTAATTTATAAATTTCTTTTTACTCCTTAATTTATATTAAATATATTCTAACATTTATAAAAAAAATATTGTAAACACATTACTTGTACAATAAGTTAGTTTTAAAAAATTGTAAACACATTACTTGTAAAATAAATTAGTTTAAAGAAAAAATTATCATTTGAAGTCAATTTGATAAGTTTTGGTGTTAACTTTACCAAACATTTTTGTGAGCTTCACTCTTCTATATTGCTATCACTTTTGGGAGATAATATTGATAAACCAATTTTATTTGGTAACTACGTCCACAAAAAAATATTATCAAAATAAACAAATACAATTATAAAATATTTTACTATTTTTTTAAATTCTGTCAATTATTTAGTCAGTTGTTATAGTCGTTAAATAAGTGCTGCTGTCAATATAAATTATCCCTTCAATATTTAAATTTTGTGGGGACCACATGGCGCAGTTACCACACACTTGTAAAAGTCCATCTCCGCCACAGAATATCTCATTATTGTTGAAGAGAGAAAATAGGCGAAGGTTCTGTGCTGTGCGGCTGTGCTCTTTGACTTTCACATAAAATAATATAAGCCTTTATTAAATTTGCACCAGTCCCAATGTAGCCCATTAAATTCTCCCTCCCGTTGTGTCTTCTCAGTTACAAGTTTTAGAGCTTGGAAATTACCAATATATTTTGACCTAATTATTATGGAAAATCTATCAAGAACTGGTCTACCAACAATGGCGATACAATCATATAACACTTTTTACAAAATTATGCAGGTATGTGATATACGAGGAGGGATCAAGTTACAACAAATTTGAGTTACAACAACTATTTTTTTCATTTTCAAAGTCCAAATCGTCGATCCAAACTGTTCAACATGATATCCACAATAAAATGTGCTTGCAGATTAAATTTTACATTTTTTTGAATTTTTATACTATTTATTAAGTATTTTACAAAAAATAGTCATATTCAGACAATTGAATTTTGTACCCATCTTAATAAATAGTAAAAAAATTCAAAAAAATGTAAAATTTGATATGCAAGCATATTTTATTTAGATAATCATGTTGAACGGTTTGGATCGACGATTTAGACTTTGAAAATAAAAAAAAATGTTTGTTGTAACTTTGTTGTAACTCAAATTTGTTGTAACTTGATCCCTCCTCGTGATATATTTAAATTATAAATTTTATTTAGTATATATTCAATAGGATAAATAATGATGAAAAATGAATTTATTAAAAATTGCTTATAAGTTTTTATTTTCATTTTTTTAACTTTGTACTAAATTAGTTTGAAATTTAATTACAGTTTGCATTTAAGTATATCTCTAGTGAAATAACTCTATTTCAATTGATCGTTTGAAGCCATTCTACAAGTTTGAAGTTAAATCTCACCGAGCACTTTATGAGCTTAAACTCCGAGGCATCGTGCAGTGGCATTACTTGTTCATGTACCAAATTCTACTATTGACGTTATAGCTATGGAAAAAAAAATTAATTTTTAAAATTTATTTTATTTTAAGTAAGAATTGTGCATTTGATGTGCAATTACCCTGCTTCTAAATAGCTAGCTATAGCTACGCTATAGCTGCGCTATAGCTGTTTTGGACCCTAAAAGCTATGGCGCTATGGGCGATATATAGCTAGCTATCGGCGCTATAGCTAGCTATCGGCGCTATAGCTAGCTATAGCTAGCTACTTAGTGCAATGGCTTGTTTTTTTTAACCGTCCCGCTATACCGCTATAATCGCTATTTAAACCATTGGCAATTACAGATAAATTACTGCACTAATACGTCAAAAGTAAATAAACAATTTAATTAGTGCTGTTGTAATTAATAGAAATATTGTCATTATGCAAATATTACACAAATAACTAAATAGTTGCTCTTCAAAGACGATGAGAGAGACATAACAACCAACTAACTCAAAAAAAAAAAATTGAATATGTGAAGTCTCTATCTAAATGCCGAATTCAAAATAGCACAAATTAATTTTATCTTCCCAATACCATGTAAAATGACAATTCCAAACGACATAAATTCTAAGAATCATATTTCAAAAAGTTCATTTATGCTGTCAAGAAAACATCGTTTCCTGAATGGGTAATTAGAATTTTACTAATCAATAATCATTAAATTCAGTATTGAAAATTGTGTATTGTCAGATAGTTCGGTACTTGTTTATGTACCTAATTATGCTAATATTGATGTTATAACTATGAAAAAAATTAGAAACATATAAAATTTCTTTTATATTAAGTAATAATTGTGCATTTGATGTGCAATTTCTAAATTACTGCACTAATACGTCAAAAGTAAATAAACAATTTAGTGTTGTTGTAATTAATAGAAATATTGTCATTATAAAAATATTACACAAATAACTAAATAGTTGCTCTTCAAAAACAATGAGAGAAACATAACAACCAACTACAACTTAAAAAAAATAATGAACATGTTAAGTTTCTCTCTAGAAGAATCTAAATGTGGAATTTAAAATAGCACAAATTAATTTTATGTTCACAATTCCAGTAAAATGACAATTCCAGACGACATAAATTCTAAGAATCATATTTTGAAGAAGTTTATTTATGCTGTCAAGAAAACATCGTTTCCTAAATGGGTAATTAGAATTTTACTAATCAATCATCATTAAATTCAGTATTAAAAATTGTGTATCTATTTTTGTCTTTTATCAAATTGAGAGTTCAGATTTCAATATGAAAAATTAATGACTATGGTAGTACACAATATTATAATAAAATTTATAAGCAACACTATAAGAAGACAGCTAATTAACATTCAGGATGAGTTATTTTCACCAGTCCATAACATTTTAAAGAGGAGGGTTTAAATTCTTTTATTTTTTGTGTCTTCGTCATGTTTTTATTTTTAGAACTAAAATAACTTAAAATTTAATACTCAAATGTCAAAATAAAACTGTTAGATACAATCTCTATTATTTTCTCTATGCACACATAAAAGATCATGACATTTCGATTTTGTTTTCATTAGTATCATGAGCTAGCAAAAATGCACCAATATGAATAAATTATGGACATTGATTTTTCAACTTATTGATTCATATAAAATCAAAACCAAAAAGTGATATTTTTTTATGTACATGTAGAGAAAATATATATGTCACATCTAACGGTTTTTTTTTTTTACATATTAGACTTAAAAGTTTTGTTATTAAGAAATTAAAAAATGAAGGCATGATTGAGCTAAAAAAACAAAGACGTTTGAACCCTCCTCCATTTTAAATATAGCATACATTCAATATGAATTAAAAATTGAGAACCAATATTTGATCTAGTGACAAAGACAATGTTGTTCTCTGTGTGAGAGGTCGCGTGTTCGATACTTAGATAATTTTTTCAGAGAAATAGTTCGATACTTAAATGATTTTTTTTCATAAAAATAGCTTAAATGATTTGACCTCCAACTTTTATTATATATATAAATTAAAAATCATTTGAAATTGATACCCAAAAGTTCAACAAACAAAAAACCAATACACCTCTCTTATTTAAATTTTCAAGAACAAGAACTTCAAATGACACACAGAGAGATGTTTTAGTCAAATCTTTTTGCCGAAATGTAGGCTTTTATCTCATGTGATTGCATCAAAAGAGAGGTAATTATATTTTGTAGGGTAGTGACTTTGTTATTCAAATTCAATCCATAGAATATGTAATAATTTATCTTGTAGGTAGATCAAGGTGAATGGATTGAGCTAAGGTTGACACTGAAAAAAACCTTTTTTTCTTCATCATAGTACCTTTTTTCCTCACAATTCGTGCCGGGAAAAAGCCAAAAAGTTTCAAATCTCTGTGGCGCGCAGTCGCCAGTTGTTCTCCGTGTGGCGAATCAGTAACGTTTGAGAATTGAGAGTATGGCTTTCTTTTTTGGAATATGATGTAAATTCTTAAAAAAAATTCTTCTAAAATTCAACATATCATATTTGGCCTCTAAATTTTAAAAACTCACCTTCCTCAAAAAAAAAAAAATTAAATACTCACATATTTACTCCAATTTATTGTAATTTCTATTAATACTCATTTTAAATTTATAAAGTTTCATTAATTTTTATTAAATATATATATAAAGAATAAATATTCAGTCTTTTAATTTGAATCCAACTAGTGTACGTGTCTTTACCTTCATGGAGAAAATAAACAGTGAACTTTGTTTGACTTGTATATGCCCTAACGAGCTACAAACTCAAGTTATTTGTTTTTAATGGGTGGAGTAAAGGTTTATTTTCCACTTGAGTTGTCAAATGTGAAGTAAACAAAGAGAGTGATATAGAGTAAAATATGTGTTACGTGAAGTTAATCCTCCTCTGCAAACAAATTAGCTTGCTCTGTTTGTAGGGTCCACTGTGAAAGACAAATATTCATTTCTCAATTTATCTCTTCTCATTAGTCGATAATTTAAGCTATAACTCAAGCAACAACTTTCATTCAAACAAAGTTAACTTAAGTCATCTTAATGCCTCCATCTGACCCATATCGTACCGTTGACACCTCTAGTATTAGGTATAATAGAGTGAGTGGAGAGTACTTGCTCTGCGGTTCAATTTTTTTTTTTTAGATATGCTTTCAATCTATTTTTATGCGTTTAAAACAAAATATAAAAAAATATGTCGGCATTTTTCTTCGAATTATGTTTATATATATTTTTTTAAAAAAATATACTTAATATTCTAAGAGCATCTACATCCCTGGTACTATTAGAGTTTCTAATCTGATATGACCGTTTCTAATCTGGTTTCATGGATGTGGGAGAGTTGTATTTAGAAACTATGTAGTAAAGTTTTTTATTAAGAAATTGTTTATAAACTCTATGCTGATCAAATGATTGACTCAAATTATTTCTACTTTTTAATATGTTGCTGACGTGGCTTAATAGAAACTCTAAAATTAATTTCAGGAATGTGAGAGTTAAAAATTTAGAGACCTTAATTTCTAAAAAACAATTAACAGTTATTTAGAAACTCATTTGAGTTGCTGGAATGTAGATGCTCTAATGGGGAATTTCATGTATCCCCTCAAAAACTTCAATATTACATATTTCCTCCTCAAAAGTTTATAATATCATATTTACCCTTCAAAATTATAACAACTCACAAATTCTTAGATATATTAAATATATCCAAAAGTAATAAAATAATAATATTTAAAACTCTAACACTCTAAACACAATATAAATTAATATATAATAGAGAATAATACCCTTCTCCTTTCTCACTGCCTTCAAGGAGCGCCAAAACAACTACCAAAATCCAGCCAAAATCCTTTCTCTGAGTACAATGAGCGCCAAGATTAGAAATTAGAAATACATTAGAGTCCACTGAGCGCCAAAATCCTTTCTCTTTCTCCTCTTATTTGTAAATAAAGTAATTAATCATAGCAGTACCAATCAGATTCCAGTTTCAAATAAATAAATTCACCTGGACTTGATACCTTCATTCCTTAAGAAAATAGCTCATCAATGGATCGACAACTTCCCCAACTAGTCCAAATTTATCTATGCTTTGATATAAATCTAGACAAGTGTATGGTGACAGCTGCAATTTTTTGAATGAGATTGTAGCTGTGGAGATTCAACTCAGCACATGGAAAACGCCAATATCAGCAATTTAATAATTCTAACATGAGGAAGTATGATGAATTCACTAAGGTTGGACAAGAGGAGCAATTTACAGCATTGCAAGAAAGTACCAGGAAACACCGGTACAGTACTGGTACGATACTGGTACGCGGGGGGATGGGGTCTGTAGCAGGTTGGAAATTCATATACGAGAGAGAGAGAGAGAGAGACAGCTGACAGAGTTCCTTGCGAGAGAGGCAGCCGGGTAGAATGGAGATATACTTGCACAAGGCATTAATTCTTCTTAATTCTTATAAGAGTAAAATGGGAATTATGAATTTAGAATGACTATAAATTTAGAATTAATGAAAAAGTTGATGATTTGGGTAAATATGTGAGTTTCTACAATTTTAAAGGGTAAATATGATATTATGAATTTTTGAAGGAGAAATATGTACATTAAACTTTGACGATGGAACCTTGTCTTTTTCAAAAATTTACTTTTATAGAGAATTTAAATAATTAAATTTAAGATTAACATTTAAAAAAAAAAAACTCAACCTGGCAATGGAGGAGCTTTTCAAAATGTATCCAACTTAATTATGGGACTTGATAGTTTTTTTTTTCTTTTACTTCATCAACTTCAGCTTGTAGTTTTTTTTAAAAAAAATTGTGTATTTGGGGACCTCATGATCTCATCAATACATCACCATTTTTCAGTTTTGCAACACTTGTTGAGTTGCATAGTTTTTTTGGAAGCTACCATATGTTTTCCCATTAATCGGCCCCCCTCTAAGATTGTTGTCAGAGAAGACTTAGTAGTTCAAATACTCTGCATTACCTCACAAGTTTATATCACCCAAAGTAACTCAAATTTTGATTTTAGATCCGAACAGTCAGATATGTTATAGCGCAAATATTAAAGAATCCCGTACATTCTATATTCTGATCAATATTTTAGTTACTTCAGAGGATCCGGACCCTTATCTAACTCATTTGAGTTTGAATCCGAACCGTCCTATTAAAATTCATGCTAATTCAGACTAAAATTGTAATGCACGAAACTCCTTTAAAATTTATGTTAATATGTAACAAATAGACGAAATTCAAACTCAAACGGTGAGTTACCTTAGGTTATGAATTCGACTCCATCCACAGATCTACTACTGCGTTTTCTTTTTTCTTTTTTAAAGAAAAACGAAAGAGTTCCTTTCCAAAATTTTGATCAATTCATTTATGCTTTGATTTAAAATCGACCCTGATTAAGTGGTAATTAATAATTAAATAGATTTTTTTACGAGGATTCAAATCTTTTATTTCTTGTGCTCAATTATATCTTCATTTTTTTTTTAATTTTATGTAAATTGATAAGAGAATTTGTGAAGATTGCATATATGATTTCTGATTTGTACATGAGATTACAATGCCTATTTATAGATTCTTTTGGCTGTCACAGCCGTTGGTACTTCCTAATATGTTTTGTTAGCTGTCTAGCTAATTGCTTAATTACAGGGATTCGTATAATTGTAAATATGATAATTAATTGCTGGTGAGATGTTGATTATATGTGTAAATATTCTGAGAGTCTGAATTGATCGATAATGAATCTTCTCTGAGATCTTTTGATATCACAACATTATTTTTATTTTTTAGTAATAAGAATTCTCAATTTAATCTTGTATAGGCTCAATTTAGATAGCATCCCGAGGTATGTGCTAATTTACATTAATAATAGGATCATTTATAGTAAATGATTAACTATTGCTTAATATGTATAACAATAACTCGAAGAATTTTCAAACAAACCTTGACTGAAAAAAACATAATCTACAATCCAAATAATAAATAACAACATATACAAACTCCCTACAACGTAAATAGGGGAGAAAACGGATTGGATAATGGTAGAATCATATCCGTATTTATTTTTATTTTTTGGATATGGATACGACTCAGATAGGATATTTATTAAAAAATATAAATATATTATTAAAAAATATCAAAGTTCATAATATTTATTTAATTATAATGATGAATAACATATTCTTTTATCATAATAATATATTAAACTATATGATATATTTCTTTCATTCGAATATCAGGAGTAGAACTAGGGTGCTCCTAAGCTCACCAAGCCCTTCGTGAGCGCGACTCTAAAACCTATCGAATTGACTTCAAACGACATTTTCAAACCGTTAGATATTCAATCTATATTAAAATGTGCTTGGAGACCAAATTTTACATTTTTTGGAATTTTTTTACTATTTATTAAGATGGTTTGAAAATCGCTGTTTTCCAATGGTGCAGAATTTTAATAAAAACAGCGATTTTCAAACCATCTTAATAAATAGTAAAAAAATTCCAAAAAATGTAAAATTTGGTCTCCAAGCACATTTTAATATAGATTGAACATCTAACGGTTTGAAAATGTCGTTTGAAGTCAATTTGATAGGTTTTAGAGTCGCGCTCACGGAAGGGCTTGGTGAGCTTAGGAGCACCCTAGTTCTACTCCGAATATCAGATGCTTGTATAAAATTTTTGAATACAAATTAAATACGGATCAAATATTATTCACTCTGTTTCCACCCCTAAAGGTAATACACCTAAAATTAGATCATTTTTAAGAGGCCCAGCATCATTCTAAAAAAAAATGAAAAAAATGCACTCCTTAATTCCAGAGCCTCTTAGGGTAATCAATTCTAATTGAGCACCACATTTTATTGACAAAAGTCGTTAGATTATATTATAGTATGTTGATTGGCCCCGCAAACTTGGCACGTTAATTTAGGTTGATCATTTATTTAAAAAAAAGAATTCAACTTGACACATTGCTTGAGGAGTTGAGGCTGATCAAAGCAAACAAAGAATACACAACTAAAAATCAGATCTTCTGTGGCAGATGTGAACTCTCAGAAAATGTGGCGAGTCAGAGATCCCCATGACCCAATAACGTTTTTTTTTTCTCAAGAGGGCCCAATTTTAGGATCCTCAATTCCTTCAAAAACCAATTTAAATCACACTTTACATGAAAATGGCATGTCGGTGGCCGAAACCTGGATTTTAAACTTTACGTAAAAGAAATCATTTAATGGTAACAACTACCAACCAATGCTCAAATTTCAAAGTCTCTAGTCCCAACCCAAAGACAAGACAATGTTGCAAATTTTAATCTCAAGAAATGGAAGTTTCTTCCACGCTTACTCCAATGTGGGACATTATTATTTTTAGTGATACTCAGATCTCCTGTGGTTATCACCTGTGTTGTGATCCCTGTTGGTAACACAGAAATATGCATTTTGAGGTTCCCCAATCCCCATAGTTGTGTACTTGTGTTTTTAGATTTTACTCGCAAACCATATTTGAATGGAGTTATATTATATTGATAATACAATTTTTTAAATTAAATATATTAAAATTGAGAACCAACATTTGATTTAGTGGCAAAGACAATGCTCTCCATGTTGAAGGTTGCATATTCGGAATCTGGAAGGAACAACTTTTTGTAAATAATAAATAGTTAGATGAATTGACCTCCAACTTTTTCTCAAAAAAAAAAAAAATTAAAATTACAAACTTATGATTTAGTTTGATTGTCTATTATTTTTAGTGTAATTTAAAAATAGATTAATATTTCATCGAGTGGTGGAAAATCTATCAATTTAGTCTTGATGAATGGTGGTAGTCACATAAATTTAAAAATCCTAACAAATTTTATACTGACCTATTTGGATCATAAATAACGAATTCATAATTAATTTATTTTATTATGATGACATTTTCATATTTTGCAGCTCAACGATACTGAGTGTTGAATAACTGATAAAGAGCAGAATAAGATTGCTTCTGAAAAAGGCATGTTAATGAATAAATAGTCCGGATCCTATGAGGTAATTCAAGTTTTGAGTTTGATATCGGACTGTCCGATCAAAATCTGAACTAATCCACCTCAAGTAGAATGCACATCGGACGATCCAGATCTAAATTCAAAATTTGAGTTACCTTAGGTGATATATGAATTCCTTAACAACAGGTCCCCCTCTTAAACTGTTTCAGTCTTCATTTATTGATTGTTAGTTGTGGTGGAACGAAATTATTATTTTGCCAAAAATATATAGAAAAGAATGTCTGAAACCATATTCAGGGGCCAATTAATTGAACCAACACGGTGATGTGGATGCTTTATTTCTTTAATTTATGTGCGTTATCTCACCTATAAAGTTAATTTATGTCATCTTAATAGAAATTGGAATGGAAATTTGCATGTGGATGTAATATAATAATATAATTTAGGAAATGTAGTAATTAGAAGCCAAAAGACATTGAAATGCTTTTATATTTTTTTTTTTTCTGTTGCCTTTCTTCTTTCCCATGAATTAATTTGACTCTATGAATGTGTTTCATTTTTCATGCATTTAATGATCAAATCTATTGCGCTAATCTAATATTTCACGTAACAGTAAAGAAGTAGCATATAAATACTGTGTAAAATAGAACAATTAATCTTCTAAGAGTTTCACAAAATTAAGTTATGTTACCCTATATGAAACTTGTTTTGATTTTCTATACAGTTTTGTTTTTCACTGCACTCAATCACTTTTGTTAAATTACTCCATCTTTGATATATTCAACAACTCTTTATACAGTTATTTAATCTAATTAAGCATATAGGTCATGTTTGTTTGCTACTTGCAACTAATCAAAGAACATTAAATTCCTTACTTCAAGTTAAGATGGCTTAGAGAAGGGTTAGTAGTACAGTTGGGTAGGAAAAAGTATTCTAGAACTGCGGTTACTCAAAGGTTCGAGAGTTCGAACCCCTCTCATGATTTTGCAGTCTCTGCGGAGATTTAAAAAAAAAAGAGTTCATACCCATACCCGTTATGATAACGAAAAAAAACTTTACCGTTATCCGTATTTTTAATATGGTACGGGTCGGGTAAACGGATAAAAATGTGCCATGACATCTCGATTTGTAATTTCGACAAATATTTTTCAAAACAAAAAAAAGAAATAATAATAAGTACAAAAAATTGTGCATTGACATCTAGAGAAGAGGTAGTAGTACAGTTGGTAGTAAAATACAAAACTTTATGAGTAGAACTAGGGTGTGATGTGCTCACCAAACCCTTTGGTGAGCACACTCCCAAAAACCGTATTTTTAAAGTTCAAATAGTCGATTCGAACCTTCCAACGTGTTCTTCATATTAAAATGTGCTTGGAGACCAAATTTTACATTTTTTGGAAATTTTTTTACTATTTTTTCAGAATTTTTGAAAATCATCACTTTCATTAAATAAAAAAAAAATTCAAAAAAACACTGATTTTCAAAAATTCTGAAAAAATAGTAAAAAATTTCAAAAAAATGTAAAATTTGGTCTCCAAGCACATTTTAATATGAAGAACACGTTGGAAGGTTCGAATCGACTATTTGAACTTTGAAAACTTATATCATGTATTATCTTCATACCAATATATACATATGTATAATTTTATTTTTAAAAATTATCTTATAAGATAATGGGTATGATAACAAAAAAAATCGTTACTCGTATATGATAAACTAACGAAAAAAAAAATCTTACTCGTCTTTTCAAATACGATACGTATCGGATAAACAAATAAAAAAGTGTCATTAACACCCCTACCTAACACTCATAGTTATGCCCTTTTGTTTTTTTGTTTGTTTTTGTTTTTCATTTGTAAGAACAATATGAAAAATGCTGATGTATTGATGAGATCACGAGGTCCCCAAATCCACAATTTAAAAATAAAAATAAAACGACAAGCCGAAGTTGATTAAAGTAAAAATAAGATAGCCTGTCTACTCCCATATTTAAGTTTGTCATTTCAGAACAAATAATTGAAGCCAGCTAATCTCCAAATCTCGAAAAATAAAACAAGCTTTGTTAATAGCGTGAGCAGTGTCCTTTGACTTAGAAAATATTTCAGTGATATCATTTTCATCATAGGATATTAGGCATGCACTGATAGTCTGTGCATAAAAAATGTAAAATAAAATAAAAAAAATAATCAGATAACTTGCGAATCAGTTGATTATCTTAAATATCGGCACATAATCAGAAACAAGAATTTGTTATATCTGGAAATCAGATCCTCACCGATTACAGTGATGAGAAATTAAACAAACTCAATTTTTTTTTTAAAATAGTCAAACACGCTAAACATAACATGTGTTAGGCAGAGATATGTCTGAACAGCTGGAAAAGCACAAAATTAGACAAACATCTTTGGGCCCTTTACTGGTGCGAGCACCATTTAATAGACTCTGAAAAGGTTTATGAGCCGGTGTTCTTTTGACCATATGAAATGAAATGATGAACATCAGAACATGGTCTCAGCCTCTAGAATTTTTTGGGTACAATCTGATATTTGATCTTCATTTTTATTATTAGTTGTCAATATCGTTCGTTCCAGTTTTATTAGATGTTTTCAAATAGGTATTGTAGTTGTTATTATCATGGACTTGAAAAAATTACCAGTTGAGAAATAAACTTTTCGTAATGTTGACTAAAAAAATAGCTAATTTAGTCAATTAATTAAGTAATTTTGTAAATTTTAGTGGATCATTTGACTTGTACTGTCTTTTATATCACTTCATTACGTTGAGAAACTTTGAAGTTTTAAGTACACGTATTGTACACTTATACTTGTAAGTCACTTTGATGAGAATCTAAAGAAATTTTGAGTTTCAAGTATAAGTTTTTTATGTTAATACATGCAACTTATTATCTTCATTTATTCGGTTTACTCTTTAAAAAATATTTTCTTTTGTTTTTTTATGCAGTTTTCATTCCACGAACCTAATATTAAACTTGCATTAAGTTTTGAACTTTAAAATTTGATAAATATTTTAATTATTATTTTAATTAGTAATTACCAGTGTTCTAAATAGCGCGCTATAGCGCCGCTATAGCGTTTTTGGACCCTAAATGCTAAGCTATGACATGAAAATACGCTAATTGCGCTACGGTCGCTATAGCGGTAATAGCGGTCCGCTATAGCGCATAGCGTGTAGCGCGCTATGCATATTGGGCTTTTTTAGACAATTTATATGGGCTAAAATAAAGATCCATAAAATTTATTTTGTATAGAAAAAAAAAATAGAATGAATCATGATGCTTAAGATATTTTGTATAGAAAAAAATCGATAGTTTATGATATTATTATGGATATTTTGAACCATGGACTTTTGTACTAGTTCAATATGAATATTATAATTTCTTAATTAATTTGGTGTTATTTATTATTCTATGAAACTTTAGATAATGTTAATATATAGTACAAATATATAATATAATTTTTGTAAAAAAAAAAAACGCTATTTGGAATAGCTTCCGCTATAGCTACGCTATTCGCTATAGCTTTTTTTGTAGCCTTCCCGCTATGACGCTATAAACGCTATTTAAACATTGGTAATTACTACTCATCCGGAACTATATACCAAGATAAAAGGAGCTAAATGGCTCCATTTTAAATTGTCCTATACTATTGCATTTTTATTATTGTTCACAAGTATGTTCAAAATATATTTTCATCTAGTATTAGCCGAAATTTTTATTAATACCCTTAAAAAAATAGCAAATATGCCCTCCAGATTGAATTTAAAAAAAAAAGACCTAACCGTCCCATGTTTGGGCGGTCAAGTATCAACACTAAATCACCCCACGTTTGGGCGGTCAACTCCAGACCAAACCGTTCCCCAGTGGAGCGGTTTTGGTTTTGCCTATATATTCATGAGTACCCCTCCCGTATTTCACCCAATTCATTTCAAATTCTCACTCTCTTTCTCCAACAGATCTTCTTCCTTTTGCATGTAAGTCTCTCAACTTTTTTGTATTTAATTTTGTAGTCTAAAATTATTTAGAAATTGTTAGGAATTAATATAAATTGTTAGAAATCATTAGAAATCAATATAAGTTGTATTTTGGAGTTATATGTTGGTAAATGAGTCTGACACTCCAGCGACCTCCTTAATGCTCATCGATGGGTCATCTTTAATGCCCGTCTCAATTACATCGGCAATAAGTGATGTCGTAAGTTGTGCATGGTCTGTCCTTGATGACGTAGAGTTGCATGTATGAGGTGGTTCACACATCTGAATCATCCATGCCTCCCCCTTACCCGCAGGGGTTACAAAAAGATGGAACTCGCAACGCGACGCGTCTTTACAAACCACAACTAACCTTTTTCGATCACTTTTTGTACTCTACACTCTCAGTTGCCGTGAATATGAATCTCATGGATTTTCTTCACAACTTCATCTATGTTGGTATAAACATGCTGTGGGAGCAAGCTCCTGATTGTATACAACACGCTTCCCATAAAAACCAATGTTTGTTTCTTCAAAAAAACTGGTATCGTTGAATATGGCGACCGGATGCCTATATGTCTGACCTCTAATCAGAATTAGTCTTCCCTGGGAGGAGGTTCTACATTTGTATCACCATCTGATAAGTGATCAAAATCTCAATCCCCTTTCCAATCATCACCTGTGTCTATTTCTTTTTCTGATTTGGCATCAATCCCTTCACCATCAATATCTGTATCATTTTGATTAACAATGGGTAACAGTCTAGGTATTTACTCTGGTACAAATGGAAATCTAGCTTGGATTACGGGTTCAGGAAGAGGTGGTGGTGGTGGTAGCTCGGTGGCATCATCCATGGTAGAATCAGTGGTATAATCAGGTACAAAATTGTCATAAACGGGTGGTACGTACGATACATACGGTGGTACATGACCCGAGTTGTCATAACTCGAGTTGTGGTACCCAGGGTTGTCATAACCCGAGCTGTGGTACACCGGGTTGTCATAACCTGTATTTTCCCTAGAAGGTCCAACACCGGATTGACGCGGAACTCTAAATATAAGTCCATTACCTGGATATTCCTCGACTCAAATTGATTGTAAACACTCATCCATAACCCCTCATATGTTATTGGATACCTGACAAAGTAAGGTATATTACCCACTGAATGTGTCAATCCGAGTAACTAAGTCTAAGTCATACTAGGTAGAGTTTACACCAGTCTTTTCGTATACCATTTGCTTAAGTTTCAAAAATATGATATTTTCATTATCCTCGAATCCATATGCTGCATTTGTCGTGTACTGTGCTCCCTCCGCACCCCGGATAATCTTCCCGCCCACATACAGTACAATCAACATTTTTTCTCATATATTAATTTAAAAAAATGAATTAAAAAATTGAAAATTTATTAAATACAAAATTAAAAAATAATATAAATAAAAAAATAATATAAATAAAAAAATATAACTAAATAAAAAAAATTATCTGAAATCGCCTCTCTTCTTTCTCTTTCTCTTTCATCTAAGTTAGAATGAATTGTGAGTGTGCAGGAGAGAGAAAACCGACTTTATAGTTTTTTATAGCAGACCGCCCCACACTGGTACAGGCAGCAGACCGCCCAAACTTGGGGAGGTCAAGTATCAAGATCAAACTGGCCAAACATGAGGCGGTTAGAGCCTTTTTAAAAAAAATTCAGCCTAAGGGGACAAATTTGCTATATTTTTTTTAGGGTATTATTAATTTCGGTAGTATTAGTGTTGTCAAGCTAATTGAATGAACTATATCATAAACGAAAGTTGTATACATGTTTCAATTCGGAAGTACTTCAGCTATCCAAAAATTAAGAAAATTCCACGAAACCCACCTCAATTTAACCATAAAAGAGAATACATGAATGAAAAATTTAAAACTTATGAACATTTTTAGAAGAATAGTAGGAAATTTTAATTTATTCCATTTGGATAATTGTAGAGGGTTTGACCCGTAAAAGTAGGAGCTGTTTGTTTCGATCCATCATCCATCAAAATGCTACTCTTTCACTAACTCTTAACTAATGCTCCTCTCATCTGAGACATTGCGCAAGCTGTATCACGTGCTATCTTTTTTAAGGGAACTATCAATTATATAATTAAATGCCTTTTATTTTGTTTGAACAGAACTAAGTTGACTAGGGAAAGGTATCTAGAGATCTCAGAAAATTATTTTTTTAATTGCCAGTAACGGAAACAATCAAATCACATTCAAAAAATTGAGAATAATATTTTGTCAAGGTCACGTATTTACCCATGCTAAAAAAATAAGGAATATAATTTAGTAATAACAATCCTTCATGCTAAAAAAAATTTGGAAGTGGGCCCCCCTCTCTGTTTCATGGGCCATTGATGCACCTTTTTTTTTAGTAAAAAAAGCTTCTCACATAAATTACATAGGCCTTGATTACTTCAAGCTCAAAACGAATGAAGCTCTTGCTTCCACGGCACATTCCTTCAATAAACGGTCATTTTGTTGCTTCCCACATGGAGCAATTAATCTCTTGTTATCGTGTTTACTTTATTATGCAACTCAGCTGGAACAGTATGATATTTGGTACCGGTACCGACCACTGTGCTGTCATTCTAGTACCGACAACTCGATTCATGAAAGGTTGAGTTTTCTTAGAATAATCGTTAATTATACAAGCCTTTTTGAAGAAAAATGTTGTGTGGTAATCCTTATTAAGCACCGGAAATACTGAATTGTACGAACTAATACATGGTTACTGTGGTTTTCTTGCAAGATTCAACAAAAACAGTACTTATCCTCTTTTTATCTTCTTTTTGAAAAGAAGTGGCATACTATCACCTGTTTCTGAGTTCTTACCAGAAACAGGAAAACCAAACATTTCATCAGCTTAGGCGAAAAAATTGCTAGAGCCCCCTATCAGCTCAACACCAGAAACCCCCTAAGTCTAGCCCATACAACCATGATCTGTTGTTTGATCATATACATATTAGTAATGATTTGCATATTGGAAACACGATAATTTATTTGTTACATTGACACCAAAATAACAAATAATGACAAGGTGCCCATGAGGAAGGAAATCCAGGTGCCTCGTATATCTCCCGTCGACCATATGACTGAAATCTGCTAATTTTTGCACAAACTTAATGGGTTGCAGAATGCTAATGTTTACCTATATTGTATATATTAAGGTGGTTTATGTGGAGTTGTATAATTTAAAAATAAACTTAGTAGATTCTGTTGTGACATGACTAAGATGGTGGATGACAGTCACGTCATGCAAATGGTCCCGTTACGTAACACGCGAGTCATGTCACGTGATCGACACCCGTGACGGGACGTGCCGTGAAGTGACGTGGCATTACGTGACTAGTAACGGCGTGATTAATTTCTTTCTCTACCTATACTGCATATATTAAGGTGGGTTATGTGTTGTATAATTTATAATAAACTAAGTAGATTCTGTTGTTTATATCACAGTGTCAGTGTAATTTGGATTGCAAACTTTTCTGTTTGAAATACGTAATTACAATTTTTGTCAAACATTTGTTGGTTGACTTTATGAAGTTAAATTATAAACTATATTAAGAGCAATATCTTATATAGTTACAATTTTGAGTCAAGAATTGCTGATCCCATCAGAAAAATCCTTTGTATCTGACTGTAGGTTTGTGGAATTCTTTTGTCAAATAGTTTGCCAACTATATTACTAGATGGGTCAGGTATTACCAAACTTATCAGTGTCTGACATGACCCAACCTACTAGTAGTCAAAAATCTTGCAAGATATTACCTAAGAACTCATATCGATTGATTAAAGTAGGTAGAGCATAGATATTTCAGTTGTAATTACTTGATCTATGTAATCTTTCATGAATAATACCAAATAGTTTAAAGATTCTAATCCCACAACATGAAAAAGAAACCATGAAGACAATTCACAATTGCAATTTAAAGAGGAATTGTGCCTAATGAAGACAAGTATGATACATCCAGAAAACAAGAATTACAGCTCCGCAATCAACCCCAACTTCACATATCATTATAACATGGAGCTGACAAAAAACAAAAAACGAAAAGACAAAAAAAAAATCCTAACATGGTAAAATCTTAAAATGCAGTATCTAAACCTACAAAAGATTCAATTTGAGGTACTCTAGAACTACTTATTAGCCCCAGTTTCCCAGCATAAGGATCTGCATATGCTTAGCCGAGCCCGGGAATATCATGCTCAAATGTCAGAACAAACTTCTCCAGAAAATCCTTCTCACTTGGATGCATAAAAGAAGAAAAAGCTCTATTCGCCACTGGAAGTCCTTTTGACATTAAAAGCTTTCGAACAACACTCCTGGGAATCAGCCGCTTCTCCATGTGGTATGTAAGCAGATTTGGTTTGCAAACAATATCAATCTTACCACAACCCGCTACATTCATCTTACCACATTGATTTTGAAGGAACGATAGGTTGGGCACAATAACCTTTTTCATGTTAGAATTAAGAAGTGACGGCCTTCTTTTGGAATTCACATCCTCCCAGGTACCTGACTCAAGCAAATTACAGCTGGACGGCCCAGATAACATGGCACGAATCTCAAAACTGCCCCTACAGTCCCAATAGGCACCGGATTGAGTTTGGCCCAGATAGAATTAATCTGGACCGGCCACTGTAATTTGCTTGAGTCAGGTACCTGGGAAGATACTTGTCCCTTTTTTTGAGGAGCAAATACATATCTTCTTTTTTTTTTTTTTTTGCGTGTAAGAGCCTGCATCTAGAAGTCAACCTTTGGTGAAATTTTTGACAGAAACAGAAGAGGGCAGTGGGAAATGATACCAGAGAACAATGGATAAGCCGATTTCTTGTAGCTTGGCCACATTAGGTCTCCTCAGAAATAATATCGCTGCTGTAGTCATAGACTCATAGTCCAGGCTCACAGACTCACAGTGCTTAGTGAGCAAAGAGGGAAGGGTTTTCGTTGCTTTGTTCAACGGAGCTATTAGGAGGAAAGGAGGATGTTTGTTTCTGAAAGTTAACTGGACTTAAACATATAACATTATTTAATTTTAGTCTACATTTAGTGTATTGACAAAACCCGGTCGGTCCAACCCGACCCGCGCAAACCCGGGACCCGGATCCGACTAAGAACCCGACCCGACCCGTCCTAGAGTGATGGGTCGGGTCTAAAACGGGTCGGATCCGGTTTTTTGGGCGAAACCCGACCCCCCCCTCCCGTTTCAACCCGTGACCCCGAACCCGACCCGGACCGGCCTAAACCCCATCCGAACCGGCCTAACCCGACCCAAAACCGAGTAAACCCGGCCTAACCCGGCCAAAACCGATCCGAACCCGAGTAAACCCGCCAAAACCGATCCGAACCCGGCCTAACCCATCCAAAACCGGGTCAAACCCGGGTCTAACCCGAGCCAACCGGGGTCTAACCCGGCGGGACCCGAGTCAACCCGAGCCAACCCGCCCGAAGTTCCGAAATTCAATTTTTTTTACTGTTCCAACGGCAGATTCCCCCCCCCCCCCCAAACACACCCTTAAATATACCCCCATTCTTCATAAATTTTCACATCTCAATCTCATACTCATTATTCTCAATCTCTCATTCTCTCAATCTCATATTCTCATACTCTCAATATTTTTATTATTCTCAAATTTTATTTTTATTGTTTAAAAAAAAAGAGTTGCAATTTATTTCATTCTACAAAATACAAATACGCAAAGGAATACGAAAGACGAAAGTAGAGGAATACGAAGGATTTTTTCATTCTACCTCCCGCAAGAATTTTCCGCGAGATTAAAAGGTTAGATTTATTTTTAGTAATTGTTAAATAATTAGAATTAGTTTAAATAGGTTAATTTAGTAATTGTTATGAATTGTTAGATAATTTTTAGTAATTGTTAGTAATGTTTAGAAATTTGTAGTAATTTTGAGTAATTGTTATTTGTTAGTAATTGTTAGTATTTTTTAGTAGTTGTTAGTAATTTTTAGTAATTGTTAGTAATTTGTAGTAATTGTTAGATATTGTTAGTAATTTTTAATATTGTTAGTTTTTATTTGTTAAATTGGGATTTATTTTTAAATTTGTTAGATAAATAAGTTACATTTATTTGTTTGTTCAAATAAATGTTATATTTGTTAGATTTTTGAATATGTTAGATTATTGGATTTTATTTTTGAATATGTTAGATTATTGGATTTGTTAGATTATTGGATTTTATTATGAAATTCGGATTTATTTTGAAATAGGTTAGATTTTATTTTTTAAAATTCGAATTTATCTTAAATAGGTTAGATTTTTTAGTTATTTCTTATTTTAGAATTTGTTGGATTTTAGATTTTAGTTATTTCTTATTTTACATTTGAATATTTTCAAATATGTTAGATTTTAGATTTATTTGTATGTTAGATTATTGTATTTAATTTTGAAATAGGTTATATTTTACTTTTTAAAATAAGTTATTTTATTTATAAATAGGTTAGATAGATTTGTTTGATAATATGATATATTTTATTTTTTAAATTTTGAATATGTTAGATTATTGGATTTTATTATGAAATTCGGATTTATTTTGAAATAGGTTAGATTTTATTTTTTAAAATTTGAATTTATCTTAAATAGGTTAGATTTTTTAGTTTTTTCTTATTTTAGAATTTGTTGGATTTTAGATTTTAGTTATTTCTTATTTTACATTTGAATATTTTCAAATATGTTAGATTTTAGATTTATTTGTAAATATGTTAGATTATTGTATTTAATTTTGAAATAGGTTATATTTTACTTTTTAAAATAAGTTATTTTATTTATAAATAGGTTAGATAGATTTGTTTGACAAATATGATATATTTTATTTTTTAAATTTTGAATATGTTAGATTATTGGATTTTATTTTTTGAATATGTTAGATTATTGTGTGCTTAGATTATTTTATTTTTAAATTTGAATATGTTAGATTATTGAATATGTTAGATTTGTTTGAATATGTTATATAATATTTTTTAAATTTTGAATATGTTTTATTTTATTTTTATTTTCGGATTTATTTTGATTTAGATAAATAATCTTTTTTTTTTAAATTCCAATTTATCTTAAATAAATAAATTTGTTAGATAAATAAATATGTTAAATTATATTTTATTTTTAAATTTTGAATATGTTAGATTATTGAATATGTTAGATTTGTTTGAATATGTTATATAATATTTTTTAAATTTTGAATATGTTATATTTTATTTTTATTTTGGGATTTATTTTGAATTAGATAAATAATCTTTTTTTTAAATTCCAATTTATCTTAAATAAATAAATTTGTTAGATAAATAAATATGTTAAATTATATTTTATTTTTAAATTTGTTAGATAAATAAATTTTTTAATTTTCTAAATATGTTAATCTTATTTTTTAAATTTGAATTAGATAAATAATCTTTTTTTTTAAATTCGAATTTATCTTAAATTTTTAAATTTGAATTTGATAAATAAATTTGTTAGATAAATAAATATGTTAGATAAATAAATACATTAGTTAGATAAATTTGAATTTAAATAATTTATATTTTATTTTGTTAGATTTATAATTTGTTAAATTTAATTACACTTATTTTTTTCTTTTTCTTTTTTTTTTTCTTTTTCTTTTTTTTTTTTTCTTTTTCTTTTTCTTTTGAAGTTCAACAAAATTGGATTTTTTTTTTTTATTTCGGCCAATGGCCACACGCCCACAACAGAGGCAGAGGCTCTGGCCTTGTTAGAAATTTGGTTTTTTTTTTTTTTTTTTTTTCTTTTAATTACTTTAATTTATAATTAATTTATATTTATGTTAGATTTAATTTAGATTTATCTTAGACGTAATTTAGAATTAATTTACATTTAATCTAATTTATATTGAATTTATTTTGATATGAATTTGGTTTTAATATGTAGAACAAATGGACCCCGAATGGATGCATAGAGCTTCCGACGATTTTTTCAACCCTACGCCCGATGGCCAACAACAAAATATGGAGGCAATAGAAAGTAGGATTCAACCACAAGAACCACCTTATTTATCCACAAAATCCCTCCCACATTCAACCGCCGTATCCACAAAATCCCTCCCAAATACCACCACCTATTTATCATCAACAATATCCTAACTATTATCCACAAAATCCCTCCCAAATTCCACCACCTAATTACTATTATTCTAACCCTTCATATGGAGCAGGTACGGCTTCTACGGGATCGACTCAATACACCGCCCCTATAGGAAGCGGTCCCTCGACAAGTGTCCCCGAAATACAAGAAGAAGTTGTCCCCGCAACCACCGCCGAAGTTGTTGCACCCATTCCCATGGAACCACCGAAGAAGAGGAAAACCAAGGTGCCCGAATACAAGGCCGATTGGTGGCGGTATTATGAAAGGAAATGTCATGCGAATGGAATTGTCAAAACTCTAAAATGTAAGGTACGCGGTTGCAAAGTTAGTTATGAGTATAAACTTGCAAATGGTATGTCCACATTTAAGAAACATGCCGATGGTCACGAAAAAAAGGGTGAGCACCCGCAAGAACATGCGGATCCGCGGTTAGTCCAAAGCCTTATGAACCCCGATGGTAGTAGAACCCACCAAAGATATGATGAAAAAATAATGCTTGAAGAATTTGCCCGATATATTGCCCACAAGGAACAACCAATTAGTATGGGTAATTGTACTAGTTTTGCCCGGCTATGCATTAAGGGGTTAGCTCAACCATTGTATAAGAAAATCCATCATAGAAAAATGGTTACTGAAATGAAAAACCAGTTTATCCAAAAGAAAAATGAGCTACGGGCTTTATTTGGGTATGCAAATTATAGTGTCTCAATTACGTCCGATATATGGACTGCCGGTAAACACGGCCTAGGGTACTCTTGTATTACCGGTCATTGGATCGATGAGAGATGGGTTTTACAAAAACGGGTTTTAAGTTTTCGGGTGCTAGATTCCCCGCACACTGCAGCAATTATTTACCATTCAATTATTGAGGTTTTACAAGAATATAATCTCAAAAGGGATTTACGGAACAAGGTTTTTGCTATCTCATTCGATAATGCTAGCAACAATGTAGCGTCAATCGATCATTTCATCCGGTCCCTAAACCCAATCATGAATGGTGCACTGTTTCACCAAAAGTGTGCTTGTCATATACTAAACCTTACCGTAAAAGATGGTCTTAAGGTAGAAGCCGTAAAGACAATAATTAAATTTAAGGGAGGTCTTGCCCATATTTATTCGAACCAAGAAAGAAAACAAAATTTCGCCGCTTTGTGCGAAAGAATAGGTTTGGGCAAAATGAGGATACCTTGGGATATAGACACCCGTTGGAATTCCACCTACAGGATGCTCAACCGATGCATTCCTTACAAGGAGGCTATAGGGGAGATGTTGAGATCGACGGACGAAGGAGTTAGATTGGAACTCACCGCAACGAATGGCAGCGAATAATACAGCTTACACAATTCCTTAAAACCTTTTTCACCGCAACCGTGAAATTATCTTGCTCGTACACATCGACGGCACATGAGTTGCTGCACCATCTCTACTACATTTCGAAGGTGTACCGTGATATGGAAGATAGGGATAGTGAGGACTCCCCTCTCCATCCGATCGTAGCCGCCATGAAGGCAAAATTTCTTAAATATTGGGAAGAGGTACCCCTCTTGACCGTTCTCGCAACTGCCTCCATCCGGCATACAAGAAGAAGTTCACAGTAAAAATACTTCAAGCGTACAAGAGAAATCTAAAATTAAACTGGAGGGACGAGGAGCCCCGCGTACAAAAGGCATTGGAGGACATGTTTGCCATATATCACGAAAGAAGAAATGCCGACCAACCGCCTCCGACCGGTGGCGTGAGGTATGAATATAAATATACATCTTTAATATTCATTATTTGTGCACTAATTTTTTCTATTGTTTTAATAGTCTATCCACACACAGCAGTGCTGGATTGTTAGGCGATTTCCAGGATGATGACGACCCGACGGGATCCCAAGGTAACACGAACGAGTTAATGAGCTACTGTTTGGGGACCAACGAAAATGAAGGAGTTGACTTCATGGATTGGTGGAGGAGGAATGCAACTGCCTATCCAACATTGGCGATGATGGCCCGCGACATATTTGCCGTGCCCGTGTCAACCGTCCCTTCCGAATCCTGTTTTAGCTCGGCGAACAGGATCCTCACCGATAAACGAAGTAAGTTGGGTGCACATGTTTTCGAGAGGCTTGTGTGCTTGAAAGACTGGATTGATGCTGAAAATCGCACGCAACATGGCATGAGATTGGAAGCGTCATCATCCGGTGTCGACACTCAAGAAAGCGGTACCGAGGGACCTGAGCCTAACGAAGATTCGGACGGTGAGCAAGAGAGTGACCTATGGTATATGCACAACAACTACTAGATAGGTAGTGTCGGTATAAATTCTATCCTCTTTTAATTTTTATTTACATTTTTTAAAATTATAATTTCTAAATATTTCAATTGTTTTATTTTAAAGAATAATTACTAACAAAAAAAAAGTTAGAACTCCGCCTATGTTATTTTATATAGCCGGTCCCAAGCCCGGAATAAAGGAGGAGGGTAACTTTTGTTTTTAAATCTATTGTTTTAAAATAATTCGATTTTAAAGATAAAAAATAATTCGGTTTTAAACTAATTCGGCATATCTCGGTTTTAGAATAATTTGGTTTTAACAAAATTCGGTTTTAACTTAATTTGATTTTGTTATAAGTTATAACAAAAATATATTGAGTTAAAATAAAATGAAAAGAAAAAAAAAATGCAAAAAAAAAAAAAAATTTCGTCTCTGCTCTCTGCCGCTGCCCCTCTCTGCCTCTGGAAACAGAAAACAAAAAAAAAAAAAGAAATCGGAAAAAAAAAAAAAAAAAAAAAAAAACCAAACCGGACCGGCCCTACCCGGACCGGACCGACCCCTGACCCGACCTAACCCGCCCCGTCCTAACCCGCCGGGTTTAGACCGGGTTAGTTCGGCCGAGTCAGACTCCAACCCGCCCCCCCCTACCCGACTCAACCCGTTGACCCGGGCTAACCCGTGCCCGAGTCAACCCGGGGACCGGGCGGGTTTGGACCGGACCGACCCGAACCGCCCCTTTTTCAATACCCTGTCTCCAGCACTGACAATAAACAATGGATGCACTAATAAAAGCTCTCAATTTTTTTGTTCTTGGGCCAAGACTGACCGGCGATTCAACATTCTTATTTTCTCCTTTCTTAGCCCAATCCTTACTCGCTTGGTTGTGCCAGAACAGTATCTACTGGCCCATTATGGCCCAGAAACAGGGCTCCAGCCCACCAATCTTTTATCGAGCAGTTTCGGGCTGTGATCGGAGATCTACATCGGTCTCTCTTTACCATTCTTCTCTCGCTACCTGTTCAGCCCACCATCACTACACCCTTAGCGCCTCCAGTCTGCGCCATAGTTCCGCCTCCTCCAGTCCCTGCTGCATACTCCACGCCTCCAATTTGTACTCCGCTGAACCCAATTCCACAGCCAAAATCTTTTACTTCGGTGTAGAGTGAAAAAAATAGCACTCGGCTTCATCACAGAACGGCACGGCACATGTACCGGTTACGTGCCGTGACTATTTTTAGAAATTTTGACACGACATGTTACGCGAAAGATCTAGTTACGGCACGTGGTGAGGTTGAATGGAGAAGATGTTTCCTTTCAAGTGTATTGTATTTAAACATAATTTATTAGTTTAAAGCAAAAGTTTTTTTTTAATAACTTCAGAATCAATATAAAAAAGAAAAAATATCACAAATTGAATGCTCCAAATAGTGAATTCATATCCAATGCAAAATCTGAATGAGTACAATTAGATCTGAGTCGTCAGTTTTAATCTGACACGAATCTCAAACGGAACCCTATATCTAAATAGGCATCCAATTTCATTCGCTCGGTTGAAAATTAATGAAAACTAATTGTACTCAGTCATGTAGCTGGAACTGGGAGGATACATATTCCAAAATAGCAGCATTCCATTTCTTTCGGAAATAAATATGCTGTTATTCCAAAGGAATAACAGAATCTGTTATTCCGATTTCAACCGTTCAAACTTTTTTATGATCAAATTACGAACAAAGAAGTTTTTCATGCGCAAATCTTGACGAAGATTAACGGTTGAAATTGAAATAACAGGTTCCGGTTACAGCAGATTTGTTTCCATTTCTTTCTAACGTGGTACCACCTTTCCCAAAAAAATTCACCCCTTTCTAATAAAAGAACTCGTCTCTCACACTAACTGAAAAAGTTCACCCTTTCCAAGAAGTACTTGGTCGGCAGTATTTAGACGGAGAAGGATTCAAGAAAGAGTTGTGGTTGACCAAGTCAATTTATTATTTCAAACAAATTTTAAGTGTAATTTCAGTTATTTTTAATAGACTTGTATAATTTGTTTATCTATTAATGAAGAGATGGGCAGTGCTATTTTGAAAGTAACAATAGATTTTTTTAGTGCAAAGAGGTTTTTTTTTTCCTCTTCATACTTAATTTACGCTTATGAAGAGATGGAAAGTGCTATTTAATTTTTTTTTCTTTTCAAACAATTAATCTAGTTATAGTAAAAACTTGATAAAAGATTTTATTCAATATATAAAAGGAAACTAATGATATTTTTTTATTTTAAGAGCTAAATGCACAACTTAAATTCAATTTATTCTATTTTGAGCATTCATCTTTATTATAGTAAATTTATGCTCTGATCATAACATCCTAAATTCAATTTACCCTTCCTTCCACTCTAAAAATAGAAGAATAAACAAAATAAATAGAATGTAAACCCTTAAAAATTCAACTAATTCACAAGGATTTTAATGGAGAAGCCGAACAGGGATTGGTGCGACCTTCCACCGGAGATTCTCCACCTCATCTGCAAGAAGCTTCCGGACCTCTATGATTTCGTTGTCTTTCATGCCATTTGCAAGGCTTGGCGTGCGTGCGAATGCAATCCTCCTCTCCAACTCCCTTGGATCCTAGAGTATCGAATATACCCCGATGACCCGGCCTTACGCTTCTACTCTCTATCCTCAGGTAAAATCCTTACAATCACTTGCATCAGATCACGCAAGAAGTGTTTCATAGGACCATCATACCACTACCTAGTTGCCTACCGTCATACGAAAGTCGGGTTCTTGTGGTCTCTTTTGAACCCTCTAACGAGTGACGAGATTCATCTGCCTCAATTGGAGGAAAATAAATTGTATTGGGTCGAATGGATTGGACCCGATCCCACTGGAAGTGGCAAGCATATTGCAGTTTTTTCTATGTGCTCTATGTATGGTGCTCCGCATCCGTACAGTGACACGATGATTTTGTGTCGACTTGAGGATCAAGAAACTTCCCAGTTTAGATTACAAGGAATGAATGGTAATGGCAGTTTGTGCTATAATGGAGGGTTTTTCTTTGTCGATAGAGTAACGGGGGTAACAAAGGTGACAGATATCACAACACAAAAGTTGGTTTGTGAGTTGCCACCGATTGATCCCGATCACAATAATTGGAAGTTTTGGATGGTTGAGTCCGATGGAGAGATCCTTCTGCTACGCAAGATGTGCGGTCTTGATCAATTACACTTCGATATATATTGGCTCTGTCTTGGAAGTGGCGAAGGAAGTGATTCTTGGGTTGAAGTTGCCGATATCGGTGAGCAAGTGCTTTTCTTGGATGAGCATCGAGGATCGTCCTTCTGTGCTGTAGAATATAATGGACTTGGAGAGAATTGCATTTACTACTTGGAAGATGATTTGCTCTACAAATATGACATAAAAGATGGTATAACAGAGAGTCTGTATTGCCCTTTTGTTGGCAGAGATAAAACTTGGTTTACTCCTTGTTCCTACTACTGAAGTCTTATCATGCTTTCCTCTGATAATTAATGAGATTAATTGGTAACACATAAGCAAGAATTAATTGGATTCGCTCATTACTATATATATATGCATGATATTCTTCCTTCTTATTAGCCTTTTTGAATGTTAATATCTTGTCAAAGATGTTTTAGCTGCACCAATAGTAAAGGGTTGGGTCCATTATGGTTCATTTTGGGTACAAAATTAAGTAAAGCGTGGGTCCATTTTGAGTGATTTTTGCTGGTACATTGCACACCAGTGATTGTCTGATATAGCTGAGGTGCTACAGTTAGACAGTTCAATCTGCTTTACCTATTCGGGTCTCTATGATCATGTCGACTAATTTTTTTAACCTTTCATTAAATAATGAAATAACATGTTCTATGTGTTATACAGTGTTAGGTTTTTAGCACTGTGAGGGACACAAATGTATTGTTTCATACTTTCATTTTTATTTTGATATTCTAAAATACAGAGGAGTCTACATATATAATCATTTTTTTTTTTTGTATTTCATTGCTAGAATAATCAACAAATCTTTTCACCCCTTTCCTCCGTGCTATAATTGGTAGAAGTTTGGTGCCTTACAAACATGTTTATTGTCTGGTTAGAGCTGAAAAATAGCAGAACATAATTATTTTTTGAAGAACGGAGTAGGTTCCTTGGGCACAATTTTTTTTTGGAGAATATAATTTTTTGGGTCCGATGAGCTCCCGAACTATCTGATCCGCTTTAAGATCTGTGCGTACAAAAATTAATGTGAGTGTGTACAAATATTAAAAAAGAGTGCACTGATCTAAAAGAGGATAGGACGATCTTGAAGCCCATCAAACCTAAAATAAATCTGATGGACATTGGATCTACTCCAGAGTGTTTTTCTTTTTGTACAAATTCAATAGTTGATATATGAACTCTTTTATTGGTCCCTGAACGTACTCGAGTGTCTTTTAGCGGAAGTGGTGTCAAATTTGTTATTTCGGGACTGTGTTGGTGGAAATTCGAAAAAGAAATATTTTTTCTCTCTCTTCCAACATTTACAAGAAATAGAAATATTTTTTTTTTCTCTCTCTCTATATATATAGGAAATTGCTAATATGCTATGCATAGCATAGAGGGCCTTCGTGCTACGGCTCAATAGTTGAGTTTTCAAAATCCTAACGGTCGATCCGAACCGTTCAACATGATCTCCATATGATATGTACTTGCAAATCAAATTTTACATTTTCTAGAATTTTTTTACTATTGTTTTAGATTGGTAGAAAATCACTTGATTTGAAAATTCTGTACCATTCAGATCAAGTGATTTTCTACCTATCTAAAAAAATAGTAAAAATATTCTAAAAAATATAAAATTTGGTTTGCAAGTACATATTCATATGGAGATCATGCTGAATAGTTCGGATCGACCGTTAGAATTTTGAAAACTCAAATATTGAGCCATAGCACGAAGGCCCTCTATACTATGCATAACACCGTAGCCAACTCATATATATATATATATATATATAGAGAGAGAGAGAGAGAGAGAGAGAGGTTGGCTAATATTAAAATGTTTGTTCCGGAACCGTAGTGCTACCAATTGATTTTCTAATTTTCAAAGTTCAAATGATTTGATTCAAACCGTTAGATGTGATATCTATATTAAAATGTGCTTCGAGACTAAATTTTACATTTTTTGAATTTTTTACTATTTATTAAATCAGTTTTAAAATTGCTAATTTTAATAAACTGTGAAATTTTTTTAGATCATTGAAAAAAGTGATTTTAAAACTTGCTTAATAATAGTAAAAAAATTCCAAAAAATGTAAAATTTGATCTCCAAGCACATTTTACTAAGGTGTTCTTAAGCTCACCGAGCCCCTTTGTGAGCTTAACTAAAAAAACCTATCGGATTGACTTCAAACGACACATCCAAACCGTTGAAATCGATCTACTTCGTGAGTGATGCGTTTACATGTCAATTTTTTCAATTTTTGAACTAATGTAGTATGAAATCAAGCGGTCAAAAAAAGATAATTTATAAATTTATTTTAATGAATTTATTTTTCATCATTTTTTTACTGCTTGACTTTATACTAAACTAGTTCGAAAAATTATAAATTTAACATGTAAATGCATCACTCGTGAAGTAGATCGGTTTTAACTGTTTTGATGTGTTGTTTGAAGCCAATCCAATAGATTTTTGAGTTAAGCTCACAAAGAGGCTTGATAAGCTTAAGAACACCCTAGTTCTACTCATATACTAGAATTATGTGTCAAATCTGACTGTATGCCTCAAGGAATAAACCACTTGTTCATCATTACTTTATCATACTCTTCTTAATTCTTGTTCTTGTTTGCGAGCTTAAGCGAGAAATAAATTACTTATTCCTTCACTCAAGTTGCAGCCAAATATCATCATGAGATGGCCAGACTTTTTTTTTTTCATATGAAATTGATCATGCATATGTTTAGTATTTTTTTTGTTGGCAAAGAATTTTCTAAGTGGTTGAGCCCTTATTTTAAAAAAAAAGTTTCATTAGTAGCCGAGCTTAATGACTAATTTTGGATGGCCATAAGGAGGAGAAGCTAGAACGGCTGATTTAGCTTATTTCTATGCACATTGGTCCTTTTAATACATAGAAAAGTTCAAATTATAGTCCCTGAACTTTCTTATAAAACCAACTTTGACACCGCCCGTATTGCACCATTCTGATACACATGAAGCAGATAGGCCTTATCGTTTAGTGACATGTCATATGTGACACTTCAACAGGCCTAGAGAATATCCAGGTGCTTAGACAAAAGAGAATTAATCCAGCAGTGGCTGTTTTATTGACCAAAACCGCCACTGAGCGACAGATCTGCAACTGTTTGACACGCTTCAGTATTTTGGTCATATCGGGCTCATAAAAACTCGGATTAAGCTGATTCAAAGTTATGTGGAAAGTTTACAAAATTATCCACAACTTTGGTGTCTACATTTGTCCATAATCTGAAGGCATCATAGTCAAAAAGGCGTGTCAAGAGAAGTGATCAGTTTTGGGCTGTGTGTTATTAATTAGTTAGTTGAGATTTTTGAGTGTGTTTTAATTATGGTCAATAGAGTGTTTGTATCCAGATGAGTCAAGCTGTGTTTGTGGGTTTCTAGGATGTTAATTAAGACTATTTTGGAAGAATAAAAAGTAGTTGAGGTAGTATTAATGTCTAGATGTCTTTTGGGGGTTAATGTAAGGCAATAAGAGAAGCCAAAATTAGTTTGTAAGACAGCTTTTGATGATACACGAATTTCCTATTTTGAGTTGAGTTATCTCCTCTTTGTGCTCTGTAGAGTAGAGTTTGCTCCTCTTGAGTGATGTTTAGTTGAACTAGCTAGTGTCCTTGTGAATCTCCTTGGCCACTCGGTGTCAAACTTGGCCCCTGGTCTTTTTTTATACTAAATTGATCCCTAAACTTTCATTTGCATCAATTTTCTTAACATCACCATATTGAAAAATAATATTGTTCCAAAAGACTGAAACAACAAAGGGCGTGGAAAGTATCAGTTCTTCATTATACTGATAATCCCAATTTTGGGCCTGGTGGCTTTCCCATAGTTGAGTCTGGGCTGAACTATACAGATGGACCGAGTTGGTTTTGCTAGCGGATTGGGAAAATAGATCCGGACTGAGGCTCTGAGTTGGCTCGGGTCGGGTCGAGTCGAAAATGGAGTTGACAAGGCCCAAGTTACGAATCCGTATCACCTCAGGTACATGATGTGCAAATGATAAATCCGGACTGTTCTTTTAACTTAGCACGAATCTCCAAGCAAATCCCCTACAGTCTCAATAGGCACCGGATTTAGTTTGGTCCGACTGGGATTAATCTGGGTTGTCCATTTTTTTTAAATTATATCTCGGGTACCTGGGGGACACAGACTCCCAAGTTACCTGGTCGAGTATTAGCCTTGGGTAGATCCGATGGACATGGGATCAAATTTGGTTCGATATCTGTTTGGAGCTATTCAATCACCATCAAGCTTTGTGCATAAAGCTTTAAGATCTGTGCCGATTGAGTATGGACGAATCTTGATGTTGATGCGGATTGAACGGTTCTGAACGAACATTGGACCAACCCATCAGACCTCCTTTCATCCTTGGCATCCGGGTTTTCTTTCTCATACTATTTGATAATTTTTAAAATAAATACCGTACGCAAGAAGTGCTATTTTTATTAAAATTTTATTTACAACTATTTATTTAACAATCTTAACAATTATGATATATAAATAAAATTTGAAATCCAGTAATTATTAACTACATGAAGGGCATATATGTTTTGCATTTGACAAATAATGAGAGTTATT
>JAJGRW010001041.1:427906-459155 GCA_025461045.1 Carex parvula | reverse complement strand
CGATGGAGGTTCTCACTTCATAAACCGATCCTTTGCAAGTCTAAGGAGAAGTATGTTGTAAATCACAAAGTCGCAACTCCGTACCATCCGCAAACAAGTGGTCAGGTTGAAGTCTCAAACCGTGAGATCAAGCACAATTCTCCAAACCGCTGTAGGCTTGACCCGAAAAGACTGGAGTTTGAGACTAGATGACGCACTATGGGCATACCGCACAGCCTACAAAACGCCAATTGGCATGACTCCTTTCAATGCTTGTCTATGGCAAGCCATGTCATAGGCCGGTCGAATTGGAGCATAAGGCGTTTTGGGGCTATCAAGTCTATTAACTTGACATGCTTCAAGCTGGCAAAAAGCGCATCCTCGACTTGCACGAATCGAGGAGATCCGTCTGAACGCGTATGAGAACGCCAAAATTTATAAGGAGAAAACGAAGAAATGGCATGACAAGCACATAATTCGAAGGGAGTTCAAAATTGGTGATTATGTTTTATTATTCAATTCACATTTTAAGCTCTTTGCAGGTAAACTCAAGTCCAAGTGGAGTGGCCGTTTCAGGTGAAACGTGTGTTTGAACATGGGACGATAGAAATTTGGAGCGAGCGAACTGGAGCGTTTAAAGTAAAATGGGCAGCGACTAAAGGTGTACAATTACGGAGAACCGGTTGAAGGGAAGACAAGCATCTCCCTTACCGATGCACAAACGAAACTAGAAGAGGAGAATGGTCAAGCTCGAGACGCTAAACGAGCGCTTCTTGGGAGGAACCCAAGCAATTTACCTTTTTGCACATTTAAATTTCGTACTTTAAAATTAATCTGCATTTAGATAGGTTAATTTAGGGTTTAGAAATTTTCTATGGACATTGCGGCCCGCAATCAATCCTCTTGCGGCCCGCAGCAAAGTAAGTAAAAAAAAAAAAACCAAAAAAATTAGGCAGGCAAAATTTTGATTTTATTGCGGTCCGTAACAACTTATTACGGTCCGCAATGAACACAGTTTTTTACGTCATTTACTAATTGGATTTTAAATTTTACAGGTTTATTGCGGCCCGCAACCTGTTCATTGCGGTCCGCAATAGGCGCGACAAGTAATTATCGATAAATGGAGGACCTCTCTGCAAATCTTCTTCCTCTCCCTGCGCCTTCTCCATCTCACTTTTTCTCTCTGCCGAAACCGCAGCAGCCCTCATTTCTCTCCACCCGCAACTCACCGCCATTCCACCCGCAGCCTTTCCACCCGCAACCATCATCTATCTCTCTCTCTCTCTCTCTCTATCCACCCGCAGCCCTTCACCAACGCCGTAACCTTCTCCTTTCGCCTCTCCTCCGAAACCCTAGACCGAAACAAACTCCATTGTGGCCCGCAACCACCAACATTCCGGCCCGCAGCACCCTATCCAGAAAGCTTCTCAGCCTCCAGGTTCCATTCCGGCCCGCAGTAAAACTTCTTGCGGCCCGCAACACAGTTCGCAGACTGTGCCTGATGCTGATTTTTCGAGAATTTGGAGTTTCGATCCGGGGTTTGAACTTCTCGGCGCACTACTCATTCTTCACTTCATACTGGTTTGATTGCACACATTGGTTGTACCTCTAAACTCTTTTTTATTTCAATTGATCAATCGAGGTAAATTGAATTGTGAATTGTGCTTGAATTGAATCAATTTGTGATCGAGTATTGTAATTGCTTAAATTGAACTATACTATACTAACATGCCACCAAAGACAAGGGGAAAGGGTAAGGCAACTGCAGTGATGATTTGTTACCCCCCAAACGTTCCAAACAGTATAGGAAAGGGCTAGTAATACCAGTGATTTCATGACACGGAGATGTCAGACAGCCTGATTGGACCATTTACCTGAAAATCAGTGGCCTGAAAACAATAGCCCTGACTTTGGTCTTAGTTTTACAACTGAGTCAGACCGAGACATCTTCAATTTTCTTAAGTCCAAGAGGGTAGTGCAGCCCAAATATATCCATATACCTACCCTGCAGTCATTAGGTATTTTGGATGAGGTCCAGTCTCTTATGTCTTCCCTTGGTATTTGGGATTACTGCACCATATCAATTCCAGCTTATCGTACTTTAACTTATGAATTTTTGTCTACTCTTGACATGGAAACTGAGAATCTGGCAACATACTACATGGACGGTCGAAGTACTCCATCACCATGATGAGGTCAACAGAATCATGGGGTTCCCTAATAGACCTGAGGCAGTGGAGATCCTGATTGGGATGCGAACACGAGCTTCTATGACTTCTCTTGCCAGCTGATTGGTGGACCTAGGAAGACCTACAAGGCCAGTCAAATCAGCCACCCCGTGTTCCGCTACATCCAGCGCGCTCTTGCCTTCACCATCTTTGCGCGCGGTGAGACGGTGGGTACTATGGGGAGAGCGAGCTCTTCTTCATATATGCCATGCTCAATGCCGAAACAAGACCCGAGGCACTTCCAAATGTCGGCGCTTCATGTTCGATCACATTCTGGGCGTGCGAGACAACTCCACCGGGTGGCATGATATCTGTTGGTGGATTTGTGACCCGGCTTGCAAAATACCATCGTGTGATTCCTGTAGAAGGTCCGGTCTACCGAGTCCTTGCCACGCGTCTCCAAAAGCAGAGTGAATTCATTGATATGGCATATCTTCAGGCGGCCGGTATGTTTTCTCGGCTTGGTGACTCGCACTTCTTCATTTCCCGTAGTGGTCAGCAGGTTCCTCTACCCCTGCCAGTTCCTATCGACAAGGCAGATCATTCCACTTGGATTCTGCCCCTTAATGTGGCCCCACCACTACATCGCAGCACCAGCATCAGCCAGGTGCCGAGCCTGCCGCACAGCCACAAATTGATCCGTTTGGGATGCCTCCGCCAGAACAGCCTCATGCCCCGCCTCCTCCTTATTGGGGTCCCAGCCAAGCGACCCCGCAGCAGATGTACGAACTGATGCAAACAATGAACACCAACATCACCAATTTGGCCACTCAAAGTGATAGACAGTACACACAGCTGCGCTCTTATGTGGACGAGCGGTTCACCTTTGTCGACCAACAGATTGCCGACCTCCGTACCTATATACATGACCAGTATGGCGAGCACCAGACCTACATGACGGGCCAGTTCAACACGTTTCATTCTGACATGACTCAGCTCAACACGCAGATGGGACGTATGCACGTCCAGTACAATGATCTGGCAGGCGATGTTGATGAGATGGCAGATCAGCAGCATGGCACTTACCATCGGACTGACTGCATATACACGCACATGTCGCGCTCTGGATTTGTTTCAGCTGATCCGATACCGAGACGCAGACGACCTAGACGTCCATCTTCTCAGGAGACTGGTACACCATCTCAGGAGACTGCTGCACCTCCGCAGCAGGATTGATCACCTTTGTGAGTTTTCTCATCTCCTCTTTTTCCCTTTCTTTGGTTTGTTTGTTGCACCGAGTCGGTGCAATGGATAGATGGGGGGGGGGTAAATTGTAGGAATTGTGTATCTTGATTTGTTTGTGCTTTTTGTTTAGATAAAAATGGTAAGTTTTGTGCACTTTAGGGGAAAACAATACAATTTGAGGGCTTATTTCAAAATTTTGTTTGGTGATTTCGGTGATATAACCTCATGGCACAAGAAGGGTAAATAAGGTGAGTTATGATGCCTTATGATACCTTAGTACCTGTGGTCTTCAATTAAAACTCATTTTACATGTTGAAAATCAAGTCTCATACGCGCAAGGCCAAGAGTTTCCGAAAGGCTTGGTGCCCGTAGGAGACTTTGCGCGAGACTCAGAAATTTCCTAATCGAACTTAATTGAACAAAGGTGTAGGCTGAAAAAGTGAGCTATGTTGGATTGAAGTCCATAGGACAGATATATCCGCATAATAAAAAAATAAAAAAAAAAAAAAAAAAGAAAAAAAACAAAAACAAAATAAAAATGAGTGGAAAAATGAGCGAGCCAAAAACAGACGGATGCACAAGTAAAAAAAAAAAGTCAAAGCATCAGGCACAGTCTACACCATTAACTGAATTTTCTTTTTCAAAGGATTTTCTGGAATTGGTTATCACTTGTAGAATTGGGAGATTAATCCAAGATTCACTAACTCTGAGGTGTCATGTAGGTATAAATTTGCTTATTAAAACCGAAACTTGCGTTTGTGAGGTGAAGAAGATCATTGAAAGAAATCCGAATAATTGTTCTACCACACTCATGCTTTGAATTAAGTTGTTTAAACCCTAATTTGCCTTGACTGACCAATTTTTAATTTTAGCCTTGTTATTAGGATAGTTTAGATAACTTGGTTTAAAAGACGTAGCCAGCCCGGGAATTTCCGTGAGGGTTTAGACTTGCTTGGGACAAGCAAGGACTAGCCTTGGGGGAATTTGATAAGTCAAAATTATATCTATTGAAACCTAGGGTTTGTTATGTGAATTAAGCCAAGTTTTGTTGAGATTAGGTTTGATTAGGTTAAATGTCCGAAAGTTCAAGTTACTGCCCTAGTTATGTTTATTTTACAGGTAATCAAGTGTTTGGAGCTTAACGGAGCAAAACGGGTGATTTGTAGCAAGTCAGCACGAAGATTGGAGAACTGTCAATGTTGTTGCGGCCCGAAACAAAACAAGTCAGAGCCTCATTCTGCACATTCATTGCGGCCCGCAACCATACTCATTGCGGCCCGTAATGACTTCTACAGTTTTCTGCACGACAAATTAACTGCCTCCACTCATTGCGGCCCGCAAGAGATGTTATTGCGGCCCGCAATAGTCGGTTCAGCGCCCGAATTTGCTATTTTAGTGATTTATTTTGGTTTTGGAGGGGTAAAAAGGAAACTTGTAAAACAGATGAGGACGTTTTTTAGACAGAATTTCTGGTTTTAACAAGGAGAAGAAAGGAAGAGAGAAGAAGGAAGAAGAAGAACATCATGATCAACCGGTTTTATTATTTCTTTCCTTTGGAACTCTTTTAACTTTTAATTTCATTTGTGCTTTAGCCATGACTGGCTAAAGGCTTTTCTAGGGTTAATTAGGGCTGTACTTGAAACTTTTGTTATGATTTAGTTGGTTTATTCTATATGCTCTTGTTCTTTGTTATGATCTATTCTTTATTTTAATTGATTGTGAAGACTTAATCGAAATCGCATGGAATCTTAGGATTTGGTATTTGCAATTGAGAAATTGAATATTAAGTCCTGACCATAAAGAATAGGGTATTTGATAGGTTAAGTACCGAGAGGTGACGCTTGTCTTATACGGGCTTTGCCTAATAGTTTAGACAAATTGTGCCAAGTACCGAGAGGTGAAAGACGGTTTTCTAGATTAATT
This sequence comes from Carex parvula, assembly GCA_025461045.1. Taxonomy (NCBI): domain Eukaryota; kingdom Viridiplantae; phylum Streptophyta; class Magnoliopsida; order Poales; family Cyperaceae; genus Carex; species Carex parvula. The sequence continues at coordinate 453,840 of JAJGRW010001041.1, read as the reverse complement.
GGGACAGTAAGAACTTAATGACTTTAGATTAGCATAGCCAAGTACCGAGAGGTGACGTTTATTCTAATTTATAGATGGTATTAATATAGAAATATCACTTTGTACCTACAACCTCCAACCTCCAACTGTGCCTTCATAATTAAAAGAACAAATTTAATAAACCAATTAGTCATAACACTAGTGGATAGGAACCCTAAGAAACCTAATTTCTCATATTTGTTAAAAATCAGATTTTGCTTTAAAACTTTAGTTTAATTCAGTTTAATCAAAACCAAATCAACCTTTGAACAAACAAAAACCTTTATATTTCTTTTACTAATTAAATTGTTAGGTTAGAAAAGATATTCAACTTGTCCCTGTGGAGACGATCCCTAAGTACTACTTGACAAGGTTGTACACTTGCAACCGAATTGAGTATAAACTAGAATTTATTACTTGTGTTGCAAAATTTACATCAATATTAGCCACTCTTTCTCTCTCTCTCTCTCTCTATATGTATATATAATTCCAAGTATATTTTAGTATGGAGATCATGTGGAGCGGTTTGAATTGACTATTTGAATTTGAAAACGAAAATAAGAATATGCATTGCGGTATGAAAACAATGGAGAATTTTAACCCAACTCAATGTATACAGAGTTTTATATTTGAATAATAAATATAAACATACAAGGTTATAACCAATGTTTTAAATAGCGTTATAGCGTCATAGGGGAAGGCTACAAAAAAAGCTATAGCGGAAGCTATGCTACATAGTGTTTTTTTTACAAAAATTTATTATATATTTGTACTAAAATCAACATTATATAAAGTCTCATAGAACAATAAATAACACCAAATTAATTAAAAAATTATAATATTCATATTGAACCAGTACAAAGCCCAAATTGCGGTTCAAAATATCTATAGTAATATCATAAAGTATCGATCTTTTTTTATTCAAAATATCTTAAGCATCATGATTCTGTAGCAACAAGCTTTCAATTGATTTCGGTTTGGACTTTTATATAACTTTTTTGGGTCTTTATTTAAAGCCCATATAAATTGCCTAAAAAAACCCATTATGCATAGCGCGCGCTATTTGCACTACACGCTATGCGCTATAGCGGACCGCTATTACCGCTATAGCGCGCTAGTTAGAATACTGGTTATAAAGGATCGGTGTAGCAGACTAAGGGACCGAACTATTTCTTTGGTCCTTTATAATATTTCCAAAGGATCAAACTTATGATTCCGTCTCTTCCATGAAATCGATTTTTTTTCCATTTTTCTCCTTTCGGACAAAATATTTATTATGTTCTAAAAATAAAAAAAAAACTCCGTCTACAGCGACTTCTCGTAAAATATAATCTCATTTTATTCAAATCCAATCATTACTTTTTTCGTTGTAAGATGACATCAAATCAAATCAAATCAAACTATACTATTTTCGTTCTAAGATGACATTATTGAAAACCACAAAACTTACATAAGCCTAAAATAACCGTACAAATAGAGGTGCTATCGGGTCGGGTAGGGTCCAGATACTATTATATTTTGATCCGTATCTTAAAAGTGTTCGGGTCCGAATTTCGATCCATATACTTATTTGTTTCAAATCGGGTCGGGTCAGGTCCGGATCCAGATACCTATCTACCCGTAGATATTTCGAGTCCATTCCAGGTAGATATATACCAGAACTTGTTTATGAATTATTGAGTCCGATTCGGATCTGAGGCAGGTTCGGATCTGGAACAGGTACATGTCGCAACTCACAAACATTTGAAAAATACTTTACGTTTAAATATAATTATAATTTCTTAAACATCTCACATAATATATCATTATAATACAAATTAAAATCTGCTCCAAAATATTGAAGGTGAGATAATTTTAGAAAGTAAAAGATTGGAGATAATGATTTCATTATATGTTTTCAGAAATAGATATTAATATCGTTTTGTTTCAATCAGCGAAGAGAACAATAAATTTCAATAATCCGTGCAGGAAAGGTAGATACATGATAGATAAAGAGATCAAGAAAAGAATTAATTAGTTTTGAAAATTTATAGACAAAAGGTGAACATGACATTTGATTTCAATAATCCGTACAAAAAGAGCAATAAATTTCATTCAAGAAATTAAAAAATACTACAAATAATTGCCTTTTCAATATATATGTTTATATTAAATAATTATAAAGAAATGGTATTATCATTATATCAGGTATTTATACGGATATCGGGTCGGGTTCAGTTATGGGTCGGATAACCAAATCAAACACATATTCGATCCATGACAGTATCGGTTTCGGTTCGGATCCAGGTCAGATATTAAATTATTAATTTTGTAACCGTACCCATAATTTAACAGGTTATTTTTTTAAATCATATTTTATCCAAATTAATCGGATCCGGGTCGGTTCCGGTTCGGTTTCGGATCGGATCCGGGTAATCCTCACTTTTTCTCGTAAAATCTAATCCTCATTTTATTACGGGTCATAACATAATTTGCTCATCAAATCAAATCAAATCAAATCATTACTTTTTTCGTTGTAAGATACTAAGATGACATCAAATCAAATCATTACTATTTTCGTTCTAAGATGACATTATTGAAAACCACAAAACTTACACAAGCCTAAAACAACGGGAATCCATTTTTACAGCGTGATTTTTAGTGCGTACAGCGTTTGAATTTTTTACATACCAAAATGCCCTACAGTGAGTCGATCTGCAGGCACCAAGAAAGAAACAGGGCAGGAGATCAAACTGGGCAAGGCCTTTTGGTCCATCAAAAATTCAAACGCTGTACGCACCAAAAATCACGCTGTAAAAATGGGTTCCCAAAATAACCGTACAAACTTGCTATAAGATAGCTTAACCACATAATAATCTTTAGTAAAATTAAAATTTAAGTGCCACTTAATTTTACCAGCCATAAACAGTGGTACTGGTATCTCCGTATCTGTGTAAATTCTGTTCAGAGAGTCACGTGAGGCTGATATTTGATATTTGGCGCCATAAATTTGAAGCATCAACCTCAAACAAATGCACCTGTCTTTCTTTTGTTTGTTATGTGTAACGGTGAAGGTAGACAAAAAACTTGTAACAACTAGGAAGCTTCCTTTCAAGTTCCTTTAGATTGAGACGACCCTTATTATTTTTTTATTTTTTTCTTTTTTTTCTTTCCTGTTTAGATCTGAATTCTCTGGATCGGTTGAGAGCGGCCCGCAAATTTAATGCAGACATGTCCTATTATTGTCAAGTTAGGTAATATGTAATGGCATGTATCAACTTGTACCTGTAATGTACCAACAATATATGCTACCATTGCATGAATTAATACATCAACTGAAATATCAGGGGACCATGCATGTTTTCATAAAAAACTTAATTTATAAAAAAACACCCATCGAACTATTAATTGTAATAAATAGTCTCATGAAAAAAGATATTGACCGAACTATTCTGATACCACGCAGCCGCACAATTAATAATGACAAAATAAAATAAAAAAGTATATGACTTATACGCTGCCTAAAATTGTATCCTAAACTTACAGAGGGACCGTGTTTTCATAACCTCGCTATACTTAATTTTTGCCAATAAAAACACACCTATGGAACTTTAAGAATAGTTTTCTAAACTAGTGTTTTTTGTGAGTAAAGGTATTGATAAAGTTATTTAATTTCACGTAACACACAATTAATAGTGACAAAATAAAAAATATATATAACAAATGTGCTGCATAAATTAATCTCTTAAACTAATACGACGGAACGCCGAAATTTTTATTTATAGCACATCTTCAAAAAAAATAAACCAAAAAAATATCATTTTTTGAAATTTCGAAATGTACCATTGCCGCACCGGTGTTGTGCGGACTCATTTATAGAGACCACACAATGCCGGAGCGGACCCAGGGCCTTATGCGGCCCTGGGTCGCTCCGGCTTTGTGCGGCCCATTTCAGGGTCCGCACCAGCATTGTGCGGTCTCTATTAAATGGGTCCGACAACGCCGGTGCGACCGTGGTAAATTTGAAAATTTCCAAAAACAGTATTTTTTTTTTTTGAAGCTGTGCTTTAAAAATTTCGAGACGGAACGGGACCATGCTTTAATACCTAGCTAAACTTAAATTTCACAATTAAAAACACAGCTATCAAACTTTAATTGTAAGAAATAGTCTCTTAAACTAGTGACTTTTGTGACATCAAACTCCACACAATTTGTTTTTTATATAGTTCCCGTTGTCACCTTAGCACCTTAATTAGTAATTTGATATAAAATGATCAAAACACCTCTTTTAAATGTACGTATTTAATTCAAGAAGTAAAAATGCACTGCACCGATGTTTGCTTAGTAAACTAGAGCAGAATTAGGGTGTTCTTAATTTCATTAAGTCTCTTTGTGAATTCAATTTTAAAACCTATCAAATTGATTTCAAACGACGAATCTGAACTGTTAAAACTCATCTATCTTACGAGTGATGTGTCTATATGTAAAAATTTAAAATTATTGAATTAATTTGTATAGAGTCTAACAGTCATTATAAGGTTTCTAAATTAATTTAATGCATTCATTTTTGAACATTTTTTTTTACCATTTGACTGTATACAAAACTAATTAGAAAATTTAAAATTTTCGTATGTAAACGTATCATAATAGTAGATGGGTTTCAATAGTTCGGATATGCAGTTTGAAGCCAATCTGATAGATTTTAGAGTTGATTTCACAAAGAGACTTGATGAAACACGCTAGTTCTACTCTAGTAAACTATTTTAATTTTTCGTAGTTGATTAAATTGAGGGGTATAATAGATATGAACAATTAGGTTTGTGTGAGAAAGCTAATTGCATACTTACAATACTCTGAACTGTTAACCCAAAAAGCCGATCGCAAGATCGAAAAACTTTTCAAATCACATATACAGAAACCCAGCACGCCCTACGGGGTAGTGACAGTGCTGCATGCGGGGTAGCTGTGGACAATCTATGCCGCATACGGGGTGACAGGCCGCATGCGAGGTAGAGAGACATCAGAAATATATATTTGCATAATTTAGAAGGAGAAAACCTGAACCCTAGAGAATCTCTATTTGATTTTAACTCAAACCTTAGCACAATTAGCGCTTCCGCCTAAACTTTAGGGTATTGAACCTAACAAACTATTTTCAAAACTATTTTAAATATATTTTCCAAACTGTTTTCAACCAACCGAGCACCTAGACTAGTGAAAAGTTTATAATCTAATACATTATCCCTGTAGATCGACACTCCAATTATACTATACGGTATGATCATGCGCTTGTGTCTGAACGTAAGTAGAAGTTAGGGTTAAAAGGTATATTAATTTATACTAAAAGTAGTAGTTTAATTTGGACTCATCATCTAGCATACAAATGACATCGAGAGAGAAAATGCTAGCTTCTTAGTCTGTCGATTTTGGGAAGTTGATTTTCGAAGTGATCAAAGGGTTGGAGACAATCAACCTGGGGTTTACTAGAATATATATATATATATATATATATATATATATATATATATATATAATATAACTGGGCTATTGAGTGTGAAGTAAGAGGTCATTTTTACTTCACGCTCATATTTTATTTTGAAAATCCAAACAACTGATCTGAACCGCTCACATGTTCTAAATATTGAATGTGCTTGGAGACTAAATTTTACATTTTTTGGAATTCTTTTACTTTTATTAACCCACTTTGAAAATCCTGATCCACTGTGAATAGTAAAAAACAGTAAAATTTCTGGACCACCGGATCAGCGATTTTCAAAGTGGCTTAATAAATAGTAAACAAATTCCAAAAAATGTAAAATTTAGTCTCCAAGCACATTCCATATTTAGAACATGTTGAGCGGTTCGGATCGGTTGTTTGAATTTTCAAAATAAAATATGAGCGTGAAGTAAAAATGACCTCTTACTTCACAACTCAATAGCCCAGTTATATATATATATATATATATATATATATATATATATATATATATATATATATATATATTCTAGTAAACCCCAGGTTGATTGTCTCCAACCCTTTGATCACTTCGAAAATCAACTTCCCAAAATCGACAGACTAAGAAGCTAGCATTTTCTCTCTCGATGTCATTTGTATGCTAGATGATGAGTCCAAATTAAACTACTTTTAGTATAAATTAATATACCTTTTAACCCTAACTTCTACTTACGTTCAGACACAAGCGCATGATCATACCGTATAGTATAATTGGAGTGTCGATCTACAGGGATAATGTATTAGATTATAAACACTTTTCACTAGTCTAGGTGCTCGGTTGGTTGAAAACAGTTTCGAAAAATATTTAAAATAGTTTTGAAATAGTTTGTTAGGTTCAATACCCTAAAGTTATAGGCGGAAGCGCTAATTGTGCTAAGGTTTGAGTTAAACAATCAAATAGAGATTCTCTAGGGTTCAGGTTTTCTCCTTCTAAATTATGCAAAATATATATTTCTGATGTCTCTCTACCTCGCATGCGGCCTGTCACCCCGTATGCGGCATAGATTGTCCCACAGCTACCCCGCATGCAGCACTGTCACTACCCGTAGGGCGTGCTGGGTTTCGTATATGTGATTTGAAAAGTTTTTCGATCTTGCGATCGGCTTTTTGGGTTAACAGTTCAGAGTATTGTAAGTATGCAATTAGCTTTCACACAAACCTAATTGTTCATATCTATTTATCCCTCAATTTAATCAACTACGAAAAATTAAAATAGTTTACTAGAGTAGAACTAGCGTGTTTCATCAAGTCTCTTTGTGAAATCAACTCTAAAAATCTATCAGATTGGCGTTCAAACTGCATATCCGAACCATTGAAACCCATCTACTTATTAGTGATACGTTTACATACGAAAATTTTAAATTTTCTAATTAGTCTTTGTATACAGTCAAATGGTAAAAAAAATGTTTAAAAAATGAATGCATTAATTAATTTAGAAACCTTATAATGACTGTTAGACTCTATACAAATTAATTCAATAATTTAAAATTTTACATATAGACACATCAACTCGTAAGATAGATGAGTTTTAACAGTTCAGATTCGTCGTTTGAAATCAATTTGATAGGTTTTAAAAATTGAATTCACAAAGAGACTTAATGAAATTAAGAACACCCTAATTCTGCTCTAGTTTACTAAGCAAACATCGGTGCAGTGCATTTTTACTTCTTGAATTAAATACGTACATTTAAAAGAGGTGTTTTGATCATTTTATATCAAATTACTAATTAAGGTGCTAAGGTGACAACGGGAACTATATAAAAACAAATTGTGTGGAGTTTGATGTCACAAAAGTCACTAGTTTAAGAGACTATTTCTTACAATTAAAAGTTTGATAGCTGTGTTTTTAATTGTGAAATTTAAGTTTAGCTAGGTATTAAAGCATGGTCCCGTTCCGTCTCGAAATTTTTAAAGCACAGCTTCAAAAAAAAAAAAAATACTGTTTTTGGAAATTTTCAAATTTACCACGGTCGCACCGGCGTTGTACGGACCCATTTAATAGAGACCGCACAATGCTGGTGCGGACCCTGAAATGGAGCCGCACAAAGCCGGAGCCGACCCAGGGCCGCATAAGGCCCTGGGTCCGCTCCGGCATTGTGTGGTCTCTATTAAATGAGTCCACACAACACCGGTGCGGCCATGGTACATTTCAAAATTTTCAAAAATAGTGATTTTTTTGGTTTATTTTTTTTAAGATGTGCTATAAATAAAAATTTCGGCGTTCCGTCATATTAGTTTAAGAGATTATTTTATGTAGCACATTTTTTTATGCATATATTTTTTTTTATTTTGTCACTATTAATTGTGTGTTACGTGAAATTAAATAACGTTATCAATATCTTTACTCACAAAAAACACTAGTTTAGAAAACTATTCTTACAATTAAAAGTTCCATAGGTGTGTTTTTATTAGCAAAAATTAAGTATAACGATGTCCCTCTATAAGTTTAGGATACTATTTCAGGCAGCGTACAAGTCATATATTTTCTTATTTTATTTTGTCATTATTAATTGTGTGGCTGGGTGGTATCAAAATAGTTCGGTCAATATCTTTCTTTAATAGTTCGATGGGTGTGTTTTTATAAATTAAGTTTTTTATGAAAACATGCATGGTCCCCTGATATTTCAGTTGATGTATTAATTCATGCAATGGTAGCATATATTGTTGGTACATTACAGGTACAAGTTGATACATGCCATTACATATTACCTAACTTGACAATAATAGACATGTCATGCATTAAATTTGCGGCCGCTCTCAACCGATCAGAGAATTCAGATCTAAACAAGAAAGAAAAAATAAAAAAAGAATAAGGGTCGTCTCAATCTAAAGGAACTTGAAAGGAAGCTTCCTAGTTGTTACAAGTTTTTGTCTACCTTCACAGTTCACATAACAACAAAAGAAAGACAGGTGCATTGCATTTGTTTGAGGTTGATGCTTCAAATTTATGGCGCCAAATATCAAATATCAGCCTCACGTGACTCTCTGAACAGATTTACACAGATACGGAGATACCAGTACCACTGTTTATGGCGATACCAGTACCAGTACCACTGTTTATGGCGCCAAATACGGAGATACCAGTACCACTGTTTGAGGTTGATGCTTCAAATTTATGGCGCAAAATATCAAATATCAGCCTCACGTGACTCTCTGAACAGATTTACACAGGTACCAGTACCACTGTTTATGGCTGGTAAATAAGTGGCACTTCAATTTTAATTTTACTAAAGATTATTATGTGGTTAAGCTATCTTATAGCATGTTTGTACGGTTATTTTGGGAACCCATTTTTACAGCGTGATTTTTGGTGCGTACAGCGTTTGAATTTTTGATGGACCAAAAGGCCCTGCCCAGTTTGATCTCCTGCCCTGTTTCTTTCTTGGTGCCTGCAGATCGACTCACTGTAGAGGCATTTTGGTATGTGAAAAATTCAAACGCTGTACGCACTAAAAATCACGCTGTAAAAATGGATTCCCGTTATTTTAGGCTTATGCAAGTTTTGTGGTTTTCAATAATGTCATCTTAGAACGAAAATAGTAATGATTTGATTTGATTTGATTTGATGTCATCTCACAACGAAAAAAGTAATGATTTGAATTGATATCATAAGCAAATTATGTTATGACCCGTAATAAAATGAGGATTAGATTTTACGAGAAAAAGTAAGAATTACCCGGATCCGATCCGGAACCGAACCGTAACCAACCCGGATCCAATTAATTTGGATACGATATGGTTTAAAAAATATAACCGGTTAAATTATGAGACGGTTACAAAATTAATAATTTAATATCCGAACCGGAATCGATACTGTAATGGATAGAATATGGGTTTGATTTAGTTATCCGACCCATAACTGAACCCGACCCGATATCCGTATAAATACCGATAAAATGATAATACCATTTCTTTATAATTAATATAAACACATATATTAATAACTATGAAAAAGCAATCATCTGTAGTATTTTTTAATTTCTTGAATGAAATTTATTGCTCTTTTTGTACGGATTATTGAAATCAAATGTCATGTTCACCTTTTGCTTATAAATTTTCGAAGCTAATTAATTCCTTTCTTGATCTCTTTATCTACCATGTATCTACCTTTCTGCACGGATTATTGAAATTTATTGTTCTCTTCGCCGATTGAAACAAAACAATATTAATATTCCATTTCTGAATTTTTGGAACCATATAATGAAATCATCATCTCCAATATTTTACTTTCTAGAATTATCTCACCTTCAATATTTTAGAGCAGATTTTCATTTGTATTATACTGATATATTATGTGAGATGTTTAAGAAATTATAATTATATTTAAACGTAAAGTATTTCTCAAATGCTTGTGAGTTGCGACATGCACCCGCTCCAGATCCGGACCCGCCCCGGATCCTAACCGGACCCGATAATCCATAAACAAGTTATGGTATATATCTACCCGGAACCAAAAGACGACCTGAAATATCTACGGGTAGATAGGTATTCGGATCCGGACCCGATCCGATTTGAAACAAATAAGTATATAGATCGAAATTCGGACCGAAACACTTTTAAAATACGGATCAAAATATAATAGTATCCGGACCCTACCCGATGACCCGATAGCACCTCTATTTGTACAGTCATTTTAGGCTTATGTAAGTTTTCTGGTTTTCAGTAATGTCATCTTAGAACGAAAATAGTAATGATTTGATTTGATGTCATCTTACAACGCAAAAAGTAATGATTTAATAAAATGAGGATTATATTTTACGAGAAGTCGCTGTAGACGGAGTTTTTTTTTTGTTTTTAGAACATAATAAATATTTTGTCCGAAAGGAGAAAAATGGAAAAAAAATCGATTTCATGGAAGAGACGGAATCATAAGTTTGATCCTTTTGGAAATATTATAAAGGACCAAAGAAATAGTTCGGTCCCTTAGTCTGCTACACCGATCCTTTATAACCAGTATTCTAAATAGCGCGCTATAGCGGTAATAGCGGTAATAGCGGTCCGCTATAGCGCATAGCGTGTAGCGAAAATAGCGGGCGCTATGCATAATGGGCTTTTTTAGACAATTTATATGGGCTTTAAATAAAGACCCAAAAAAGTTAAATAAAAGTTCAAACCAAAATCAATTGAAAGCTTGTTGCTATAGAATCATGATGCTTAAGATATTTTGAATAGAAAAAGATCGATAATTTATGATATTACTATTGATATTTTGAACCGCAATTTGGACTTTGTACTGGTTCAATATGAATATTATAATTTCTTAATTAATTTGGTGTTATTTATTGTTCTATGAGACTTTATATAATGTTGATATTTAGTACAAATATATAATATAATTTTTGTAAAAAAAACACTATGTAGCATAGCTTCCGCTATAGCTTTTTTTGTAGCCTTCCCCTATGACGCTATAAACGCTATTTAAAACATTGGTTATAACCTTGTATGTTTATATTTATTATTCAAAATATTAAAAACTCTATATACATTGAGTTGGGTTAAAATTCTCCATTGTTTTCATACCGCAATGCATATTCTTATTTTCGTTTTCAAAATTCAAATAGTCAATTCAAACCGCTCCACATGATCTCCATACTAAAATATACTTGGAATTATATATACATATAGAGAGAGAGAGAGAGAGAGAGAAAGAGTGGCTAATATTGATGTAAATTTTGCAACACAAGTAATAAATTCTAGTTTATACTCAATTCGGTTGCAAGTGTACAACCTTGTCAAGTAGTACTTAGGGATCGTCTCCACAGGGACAAGTTAGAATATCTTTTCTAACCTAACAATTTAATTAAGTAAAAGAAAATAATAAATATTTTTGTTTGTTCAAAAGGTTGATTTGGTTTTGATTAAACTGAATTAAACTAAAGTTTTAAAGCAAAATCTGATTTTTAACAAATATGAGAAATTAGGGTTTCTTAGGGTTCCTATCCACTAGTGTTATGACTAATTGGTTTATTAAATTTGTTCTTTTAATTATGAAGGCACAGTTGGAGGTTGGAGGTTGTAGGTACAAAGTGATATTTCTATATTAATACCATCTTCAAATTAGAATAAACGTCACCTCTCGGTACTTGGCTATACTAATCTAAAGTCATTAAGTTCTTATTGTCCCAATTAATCTAGAAAACCGTCTTTCACCTCTCGGTACTTGGCACAGTTTGTCTAAACTATTAGGCAAAGCCTGTATAAGACAAGCGTCACCTCTCGGTACTTAGCCTATTAAATACCCTATTCTTTATGGTCAGGACTTAATATTCAATTTCTCAATTGCAAATACCAAATCCTAAGATTTCATACGATTTCGATTAAGTCTTCACAATCAATTAAAATAAAGAATAGATCATAACAAAAAACAAGAACATATGAAATAAAACCAACTAAATCAGAACAAAAGTTTCAAGTACAGCCCTAATTAACCCTAGAAAAGCCTTTAGCCAGTCATGGCTAAAGCACAAATGAAATTAAAAGAGTTAAAAGAGTTCCAAAGGAAAGAAAATAATAAAACCGGTTGATCAATGATGTTCTTCTTCTTCCTCCTTCTCTCTTCCTTTCTTCTCCTTGTTAAAACCAGAAATTCTGTCTAAAAAAACGTCCCTCATCTGTTTTACAAGTTTTCTTTTTATAACCCTCACAAAACCTCAAAATAAATCACTAAAAATAGCAAATTAGGGCGCTGAACCGACTTATTGCGGGCCGCAATAACATCTCTTGCGGGCCGCAATGAGTGGAGGCAGTTAATTTGACGTGCAGAAAAACTGTAGAAGTCATTACGGACCGCAATGAGTATGGTTGCGGGCCGCAATGAATGTGCAGGAAATGAGGCTCTGACTTGTTTTGTTTCGGGCCGCAACAACATTGACAGTTGCTCCAATCTTCGTGCTGACTTGCTACAATTCACCTGTTTTGCTCCGTTAAGCTCCAAACACTTGATTACCTATAAAATAAACATAACTAGGACAGTAACTTGAACTTTCGGACATTTCTAACCTAATCAAACCTAATCTCAACAAAACTTGGCTTAATTCACATAACAAACCCTAGGTTTCAATAGATATAATTTTGACTTATCAAATTCCCCCAAGGCTAGTCCTTGCTTGTCCCAAGCAAGTCTAAACCCTCACGGAAATTCCCGGGGCTGGCTACGTCTTTTAAACCAAGTTATCTAAACTATCCTAATAACAAGGGCTAAAATTAAAAATTGGTCAGTCAAGGCAAATTAGGGTTTAAACAACTTAATTCAAAGCATGAGTGTGGTAGAACAATTATTCGGATTTCTTTCAATGATCTTCTTCACCTCACAAACGCAAGTTTCGATTTTAATTAAGCAAATTTATACCTACATGATACCTCAGAGTTAGTGAATCTTGGATTAATCTCCTAATTCTACAAGTGATAACCAATTCCAGAAAATTCTTTGAAAAAGAAAAATTCAGTTAATGGTGTAGACTGTGCCTGATGCTTTGACTTTTTTTTTTTTTACTTGTGCATCCGTCTGTTTTTGGCTCGCTCATTTTCCACTCATTTTTATTTTGTTTTTGTTACTTTTTTTCTTTTTTTTTTCCTTTTTTTATTTTGTTTTTATTATGCAGATATATCTGTCCTATGGACTTCAATCCAACATAGCTCACTTTTTCAGCCTACACCTTTGTTCAATTAAGTTCGATTAGGAAAGGATTTCTGAGTCTCGCGCAAAGTCTCCTACGGGCACCAAGCCTTTCGGAAACTCTTAGCCTTGCGCGTATGAGACTTGATTTTCAACATGTAAAATGAGTTTTTAATTGAAGACCACAGGTACTAAGGTATCATAAGGCATCATAACTCACCTTATTTACCCCTTCTTGTGCCATGAGGTTATATCACCGAAATCACAAAACAGAAAATTTGAAATAAGCCCTCAAAATTGTATTGTTTTCCCCTAAAGTGCACAAAACTTGCCATTTTTATTCTAAACAAAAAGCAAGCAAACAAATTCTCTAAGATACAATTCAATTTCTACAATTTACCCCCCCCCAAGCCTATCCATTAGCACACGACTCAGTGCAACAAACAAACCAAAGAAAGGGAAAAAGAGGAGATGAGAAAACTCACAATGGTGATCAATCCTGCTGGGGAGGTGCAGCAGTCTCCTGAGATGGTGTACCTGTCTCCTGAGATGGTGGACGCCTAGGCCGTCTGCGCCTCGGTATCGTATCAGCGGAAACAAATCCAGAGCGCGACATGTGCGTGTATATGCGGTCGGTCCGATGGTAAGTGCCATGCTGCTGATCTGCCATCTCATCAACATCGCCTGCCAGATCATTGTACTGGACGTGCATACGTCCCATCTGCGTGTTGAGTTGAGTCATATCAGAATGAAAAGTGTTGAACTGGCCCGTCATGTAGGTCTGATGCTCACCATACTGGTCATGTATATAGGTGCGGAGGTCGGCAATCTGTTGGTCGACAGAGGTGAACCGCTCGTCCACATAAGAGCGCAGCTGTGTGTACTGTCTATCACTTTGAGTGGCCAAATTGGTGATGTTGGTGTTCATTGTTTGCATCAGTTCGTACATCTGCTGCGGGGTCGCCTGGCCGGGACCCCAATAAGAAGGAGGCGGGGGGCATGATGCTGCTCTGGCGGAGGCATCCCAAATGGATCAATATGTGGCTGTGCGGTAAGCTCGGCACCTGGCTGATGCTGGTGCTGCGGCTGAAGTGGTGGGGCCACATTAAGGGGCAGAATCCAAGTGGAAGGATCTGCCTTGTCGATAGGAACTGGCAGAGGTAGAGGAACCTGCTGACCACCACGGGAAATGAAAAAGTGCGAGTCGCCAAGCCGAGAAAACATACCGGCCGCCTGAAGATATGCCATATCAATGAACTCAGTCTGCTTTTGGAGACGCGTGGCAAGGACTCGGTAGACCAGACCTTCTACAGGAATCACACGATGGTAGATCGCAAGCCGGGTCACAAATCCACCAACAAATATCATGCCACCCGCAGTGGAGTTGTCTCGCACGCCCAGAATGTGATCGAACATGAAAGCGCCGACATTTGGAAGTGCCTCGGGTCTTGTTTCGGCATTGAGCATGGCATATATGAAGAAGAGCTCGCTCTCGCCCATAGTACCCACCGTCTCACCGCGCGCAAAGATGGTGAAGGCAAGAGTGCGCTGGATGTAGCGGAACACGGGGTGGCTGATTTGACTGGCCTTGTAGGTCTTCCTAGGTCCACCAATCAGCTGGCAAGAGAAGTCATAGAAGCTCGTGTTCGCATCCCAATCAGGGATCTCCACTGCCTCAGGTCTATTAGGGAACCCCATGATTCTGTTGACCTCATTCATGGTGATGGAGTACTTCGTACCGTCCATGTAGTATGTTGCCAGATTCTCAGTTTCCATGTCAAGAGTAGACAAAAATTCATAAGTTAAAGTACGATAAGCTGGAATTGATATGGTGCAGTAATCCCAAATACCAAGGGAAGACATAAGAGATTGGACCTCATCCAAAATACCTAATGACTGCAGGGTAGGTATATGGATATATTTGGGCTGCACTACCCTCTTGGACTTAAGAAAATTGAAGATGTCTCGGTCTGACTCAGTTGTAAAACTAAGACCAAAGTCAGGGCTATTATTTTCAG
Source organism: Carex parvula (assembly GCA_025461045.1). NCBI lineage: Eukaryota > Viridiplantae > Streptophyta > Magnoliopsida > Poales > Cyperaceae > Carex > Carex parvula. The sequence goes on along the minus strand of JAJGRW010001041.1, from coordinate 438,695 downwards.
GCCACTGATTTTCAGGTAAAGTGGTCCAATCAGGCTGTTTTGACATCTCCGTGTCACGAAAATCACTGGTATTACTAGTCCTTTTCCTATACTGTTTGGAACGTTTGGGGGGTAACAAATCATCACTGTCAGTTGCCTTACCCTTTCCCCTTGTCTTTGGTGGCATGTTAGTATAGTATAGTTCAATTTAAGCAATTGCAATACTCGATCACAAATTGATTCAATTCAAGCACAATTCACAATTCAATTTACCTCGATTGATCAATTGAAATAAAAAAGAGGTTTAGAGGTACAACCAAATGTGTGCAATCAAACCAGTATGAAGTGAAGAAGATGAGTAGTGCGGCCGAGAAGTTCAAACCCCGGATCGAAACTCCCAAATTCTCGAAAAATCAGCATCAGGCACAGTCTGCGAACTGTGTTGCGGGCCGCAAGAAGTTTTACTGCGGGCCGGAATGGAACCTGGAGGCTGAGAAGCTTTCTGGATAGGGTGCTGCGGGCCGGAATGTTGGTGGTTGCGGGCCACAATGGAGTTTGCTTCGGTCTAGGGTTTCGGAGGAGAGGCGAAAGGAGAAGGTTACGGCGTTGGTGAAGGGCTGCGGGTGGATAGAGAGAGAGAGAGAGAGAGAGAGAGATGATGGTTGCGGGTGGAAAGGCTGCGGGTGGAATGGCGGTGAGTTGCGGGTGGAGAGAAATGAGGGCTGCTGCGGTTTCGGCAGAGAGAAAAAGTGAGATGGAGAAGGCGCAGGGAGAGAGAGAGAGATTTGCAGAGAGGTCCTCCATTTATCGATAATTACTTGTCGGCGCCTATTGCGGACCGCAATGAACAGGTTGCGGGCCGCAATAAACCTGTAAAATTTAAAAATCCAATTAAGTAAATGACGTAAAAAACTGTGTTCATTGCGGACCGTAATAAGAGTTGTTACGGACCGCAATAAAATCAAAATTTTGCCTGCCTAATTTTTTGGTTTTTTTTTTTTTACTTACTTTGCTGCGGGCCGCAAGAGGATTGATTGCGGGCCGCAATGTCCATAGGAAAATTTCTAAAACACCTAAATTAACCTATCTAAATGCAGATTAATTTTAAAGTACGAAATTTAAATGTGCAAAAAGGTAAATTGCTTGGGTTGCCTCCCAAGAAGCGCTCGTTTAGCGTCTCGAGCTTGACCATTCTCCTCTTCTAGTTCGTTTGTGCATCGGTAAGGGAGATGCTTGTCTTCCCTTCAACCGGTTCTCCGTAATTGTACACCTTTAGTCGCTGCCCATTTACTTTAAACGCTCCAGTTCGCTCGCTCCAAATTTCTATCGTCCCATGTTCAAACACACGTTTCACCTGAAACGGGCCACTCCACTTGGACTTGAGTTTACCGGCAAAGAGCTTAAAATGTGAATTGAATAATAAAACATAATCACCAATTTTGAACTCCCTTCGAATTATGTGCTTGTCATGCCATTTCTTCGTTTTCTCCTTATAAATTTTGGCGTTCTCATACGCGTTCAGACGGATCTCCTCGAGTTCGTGCAAGTCGAGGATGCGCTTTTTGCCAGCTTGAAGCATGTCAAAGTTAATAGACTTGATAGCCCAAAACGCCTTATGCTCCAATTCGACCGGCCTATGACATGGCTTGCCATAGACAAGCTTGAAAGGAGTCATGCCAATTGGCGTTTTGTAGGCTGTGCGGTATGCCCATAGTGCGTCATCTAGTCTCAAACTCCAGTCTTTTCGGGTCAAGCCTACAGCGGTTTGGAGAATGTGCTTGATCTCACGGTTTGAGACTTCAACCTGACCACTTGTTTGCGGATGGTGCGGAGTTGCGACTTTGTGATTTACACCATACTTCTCCATTAGACTTGCAAAGGATCGGTTTATGAAGTGAGAACCTCCATCGCTAATTACCACTCTTGGAACACTGAACCTTGAAAAAATCACCTTTTGGAAAAAGCGTTTGACGGTTTTTGAGTCGGCTTCGGGGCTCGGTATCGCTTCTACCCACTTGGAGACATAATCCACCGCTACAAGGATGTACTTGTTGTTGCATGAGCTTGGAAAGGGTCCCATAAAATTAATGCCCCATACATCGAATAATTCAACTTCTAGAATGCTTTGCTGAGGCATCTCATGTCTCTTTGTTATGCTTCCCATTCTTTGACACTTGTCGCAAGAGATAACAAACATCATTTTATCCTTAAAAAGGGTTGGCCAAAAGAAACCGGCTTGTAGGACTTTGGCAGCCGTTTTGTTGGTTGAAGCATGTCCTCCGTAAGGTGATGAATGATAATGGTAAAGAATCGATTGTACCTCATCTTGTGGAATACAACGTCTGTGAATCCCATCAACACCAAGCTTGAAAAGATACGGATCATCCAAAAATAATGCTTGGCATCCGCATAGAATTTCTTTCGAGATTGGTATGTGAGGTTGGGTGGTAGAGCCCCGCATGCAAGAAAATTAGCAATATCAGCGAACCACGGGTATTCGACCTTACTCACTTGGTAGAGCTGCTCATCGGCAAAAGAGTCATCTATTGGCAAGTCTTTGCTTGAAGGTTCAGCCACAATGCGTGAAAGGTGATTGGCTACTAGGTTTTCGGTGCCCTTTTTGTCCCTTATCTCAAGGTCAAACTCTTGGAGCAAGAGGATCCAGCGGATGAGGTGCCGTTTTTCATCTTTCTTGGTAAGGAGGTAACGGACTGCCGCATGATCCGTGTAGACAATGACCTTAGAACCCACCAAATAAGAGCGAAACTTGTTGATGGCGAAGACTGAAGGATGTGTGTTTTGAAAGTTATGTTTTTTAATAATAATTTATATGTTGTTAATGATTTTATTACGAATGTTATTATTCATGTTCCTTGTGATTTATATGTCATATCTTTGGAAGTGTTTAAGAAGATGCTCTTGGTCTTGAACTATAGAACTCCAAAGATGAGAAAACATTTAATCACTAAATATGTTCACAATCGTGGTAATTAAAGAGGAACATTAATTACCGAGGAAGATTGTCATGTTGATTAAAGTACATTGAAGTTCTATAAATATTGATAAAACATTATCATTTAATAACATGAATATATAAATGTGTATTTTATATATTGAACATGACCTAAATGAATGGAACATTATATGGATTGTGTTTTGTGTCATTAATGTTTCCATTGTGTCTTTAAAATCTTAGATATGAGATATGTAGGTTTTTCACATGAGAAGTATATAATGTGATTGCTATTTAAATACTATCTTATGATAGGAATAAAATAGTAGTTCGTTGTGTACAACTTGTGCGGGAGAAATCTATATGTTAATATTATCATTGTCCCTCAATTTGAGTTATGATATTACTGGGCCCCTTGGTAAAGTGAAATTATATCGCATGCAATATAACTAATGTAGTTATAATTATAATTCACTTGAGAGACCAAGAAAAGAATATAATGCAAGAATGACACGATCCTATTTTGCATATTATTCATAATATCATGTGACAAGGATAGACACGAAAATAGTGTATTGAGTAATTGATTACTATGTCGTTTGGATAACTATAATGTAATGATAGAACCTCTTATAGTCAATAATATAAAGTTTTATATTATTGCCAAGATGACATAGATCCTCTGTACGGTCACACCAACTGAAGAGAAACAATAAGTATTTTATATTTCATAATGATGTATTAGATAAAATACATGAGATGAAATACTAAAATAAAATGTCATCATATGACATGCTTAGATCATAAATAAATTTGTGAAGTTATGCAAATATTATTTGGTATAATGTTTGAATGCATTATAAGAATAATAAGAATATTGCATAATTGAATAATATGATTAATATTATTTGTTCATAAATTAATTTATTAAACCAATCACAAGATGAGATTAGAGATGATAAAATGGCTAAATAAGGCTAGTGGCAATTGTGTAAATAGTTTAAACTTTACACAAATGATAGCCCTAACCCCTTGCCTATTTAAAGGGGTGTAATTAAGGAAAATAGGCTCTAATTTTTCTGCTCATTCTCTTGGCCGAAATATTGACAAGAGCAGCCATTTTTCTCAAGGCCGAAATTCCTCTTTCTCTCTTCTCTAGGTCGAAACCTTGAGGGTTTTGCTCCTAGGCCGAAAAGTACAAGGAAGGCTTTCATCTCTTCTTGTTAGGTGGTTGGATCTAAGCCTTGAACTTCACATCCATCTATCTAAGAGGTGTGCAAGTTCGTTGTTTAGGTTCAAGGTGAACTAAGAGGCGTTTTCGAGAAGAACACGAAATCTAGAAGGGAAACCGGCATCTCTCCATCAAGAGATTTGACAATCTCTTTAGGTAAAGGTTTCTATTATTTTCTCTTGCAATAAATTAGATGAGATTAATTTATATTAATTTAGTACACATTAGTTTGTTTAAGAAAATCTTGTTCGCTTTTGTCGTAAAAATAAGATCTTTTGTGTATTGAACCAAGTGGTGATGGGAAAATTTTAAATTCTCACCACATAGGCATACACGTGAAATCCCAACAAAGACCACCGCAAGTAACTCCTTTTCAGTTGTGGTGTAGTTGACTTGGGCTTCATCTAGCACTTTGCTTGCGTAGTAGATTGCATACGGCTTCTTGTCGACTCGTTGCCCCAATACCGCTCCAATGGCATAATCACTTGCATCGCACATTATCTCAAATGGCTCATTCCAATTCGGGGGTTGCAAGATAGGCGCTGAAATCAAAGCTTCTTTCAACCTATTAAAAGCATCTAGACAATCCTCATTAAAATCAAAAGGGGCATCCTTAAGCAATAAATTGGTCAAAGGTTTGGCAATTTTAGAAAAATCTTTAATGAACCTTCGATAAAAACCGGCATGCCCTAAAATACTTCTAACACCCTTTACATTAATTGGTGGAGGTAACTTTTCAATCACCTCTACTTTGGCACGATCAACCTCTAAACCTTTTTCAGAAACAACATGGCCTAAAACAACACCCTCTTGAACCATAAAATGACACTTTTCCCAATTCAAAACAAGGCTAACCTCTTCACATCGTTGCAAGACTTTGGACAGGTTGGTCAAACAATCATTAAAGGTTGTACCATAAACTGAAAAGTCATCCATAAAGACTTCCATGGATTTCTCAATCAGGTCTGAAAATATACCCATCATTGCCCTTTGAAAAGTGGCCGGTGCATTACATAACCCAAAGGGCATCCTACGATATGCAAAGGTACCATATGGACAAGTAAAAGTGGTCTTTTCTTGGTCATCAGGATGTATTGGTATTTGAAAGAAACCACTATAACCATCTAAGTAACAAAAGAAAGAGTGCTTAGCTAGCCGTTCAAGCAATTGATCAATGAACGGGAGAGGAAAATGATCCTTGCGCGTGCCGGAATTGAGCTTTCGATAGTCGATGCACATGCGCCACCTCGTCACGAGTCGTGTTGCAATGGGCTCGCCATTCTTCCCTTCTATCACCATTGTTCCTCCCTTCTTTGGCACCACATGGATTGGGCTCACCCATTTGCTATCGAGATAGAGTAGATGATGCCGGCGTCAAGTAGCTTGTGTATCTCTTTGAGCACGACTTCGCTTAAGTTCGGGTTCAATCTCCGTTGGCCTTCAATGGTTGGTTTGTGTCCTTCTTCGATTAAGATCCGGTGCATGCAAATAGAAGGGTTGATTCCTTTCAGATCATCTAATGTGTATCCAATGGCCTTTCGGTGCATCCTTAATATTTGTAGAAGTTGTGAGGTTTGGTCTTGGTTTAGAGATGCATTGATAATAACGGGATATGTTTGGTTTGGACCAAGGTATTCGTATCGTAAGGTCGAAGGCAATGGCTTTAATTCAACCTCGGGTGCATCCTTTAAGATTTCGGCAAAGTTAGGAAGGATCTCAGCGGTTGAAACTTGAAAAATCAGGCTTAGAACAGGCTCCTTGTCATTCTGGAAGGGATTATTGCGGGCCGCAATGAACTCTGTTTGAGTCAGGTGTTCTGTCTGAAGATGTTGCGGGCCGCAATAGGTTTCATTGCGGGCCGCAATGGTTGTGCGATTTTCATCCTCCTCTGTCTGAAATTCCTGCGGACCGCAAGAGCTATCGTTTCGGGCCGCAATGATATCCACAGAACTCGTTATGTTAACTTTTTCGCACTCCTGATCCATCCAATACTCAAAGGAACCCTTCTCCAAGTTGTTCATGAGCTCTTCAACTATCAACCTGTCAAGAATCTCAACACTAAAAACGCTTTGATCGTTAGATGGATATCTCATAGATCTTTTGATATCGAATGTCAATTTTTTTTCACCAATATTCATTGTTATAATTCCATCATGGACATAAATTACAGCTTTTGCTGTATTGAGAAATGGTCTACCTAACAAGAGTGGTGTATGAGGGTCCTCATCCATGTCAACCACAACAAAATCTATTGGTACAAAGAACTTTCCAATTTGAATTGGCAAGTCCTCTACCACTCCTAAAGATAACTTAACCGATTGGTCTGCCAATTGAAGAGATATTCTAGTTGGCTTAAGTTCTCCAACACCTAGCCTATCCCACACCGACTTTGGCATAAGACTTATGCTTGCTCCTAGATCACAGAGTGCACGTTTAAATTGGACATTTTCTATTGAACATGGTATGGAAAATTTACCCGGATCATCCAACTTTTTGGGCAATTCATTCATTACCATGGCACTACCGTTGGTGTCTAAGGATACCATTTGTACTTCTTCAAGTTTACGCCTATTTGAAAGAATGTCCTTGAAAAATTTGGTGTAAACCGGCATTTGGGTCATTACCTCAGTCAATGGTAGGTTCACAGGCAATTGTTTCAACAGTTCAAGGAATTTGGCAAATTGTTTGTCGGTTTTCTCATTCTTAATTCTACCAGGAAAAGGTGCGTATTTGTGAGGAGGGATGTAAAGAGGTACCTGTGCATTTACCTTTGGCATCTCATCTTGAGATGGCTTTGCTTGTTCCGCATGGTCGCTTGGTGCAATTGGTGTAGTTTCCTTTGAGGCGGAATCCTCATGTGTGGAGATGAGCTCATCATTGCCTCGTGTCTCTTCACCTTGCGGTTGTACATAGTCACCCGTTGGCATAGGTGGATCCTCATATTGCGTACCGCTGCGAAGCATGTGCCTAACCGCCTTGACATCCTTGGGATTGTTCTCGGGTTTTGGCGGAAGGGTGCCCGGTTGGCGAGAGAATTGTGTAGCTTGTTGTGCAACTTGGTTTTCAAGTAATTTGTTTTGAGTTGCCAACATGTCTACCTTTTTGGTCAATTCATCAAACTTTTGGTTTTGACTTGTCATGAAAGTCTCCATCATCAATTCGAGATTGGACTTTGGTTGTGCATTAGAACCATACCCTTGGTTATCATAACCTTGATTTGGTCTATTAAAGTTTGAGTTACCTTGGTTGTTTTGATTTCCTTGGGATGGTTGGTCATTTTGTCTCCACGAAAAGTTTGGGTGATTTCTCCAACCGGGGTTGTAAGTATTTGAGTAAGGATTGTTATTTGGTTTGAAATTGCCTTGGTTAATTGCATTCACTTCCTCAAAACTAACCTCGTTACTTACACCACAATTAATTGCTAGATGATCGGTACCACCACAAATTGAACAAGGAAGAGGAGAGGAATTGTTTACCGAGTTTACGCTCATTTGATCAATTTTGCGATTCAAAGCGGCAATTTCTGCAGCCAAATTTGGATTTGAATTCACCTCCTTCATTCCCCGCTGCAGGACGATCGGTGTCTCCCTAGGATTGTGCCATTGGCTTTGGTTTAGAGCCATGTCATCAACCAACTTGTCTCCATCAATAGCCCCCTTATTCATGAGACTACCTCCAGCAGCTGCGTCTAACATACCCTTGTCCTGTGGCAGAAGGATGTTGTAGAAGATCTGCAATAAATTCCACCCCTCGATACCATGGTAGGGACAGCACCTTTGCAGTTCTTGAAACCTCTCCCACGCCTCGCTCATAGTTTCTTCTCCTTTCTGTCGGAAATTGTGAATTTGATGGCGCAAGGAGTTTGTTTTGGATGGCGGAAAAAATTTGTTGAGAAAAGCATTTGCCACCTTAGGCCAAGTATTCATGTTCTCGGGTCGTTGGCCCCTTATCCAACTTTTAGCCTTATCTGCAAGAGAAAAAGTGAAGGCCATAACTTTAAGATTTTCTGGAGAAACAGTTTGTACCTTAATTGTGCTGCAAATTTCTTCAAAATTGGCTAAATGCTGTGTTGCGTCTTCGTGAGGTAGACTATGGAACAGATGACGCTGCACCATGCTAACCCATGCTGGCGGAATTTGGTATTCTTCAGCATTGATAGTAGGTGCCGTATAACCAAGGTGGATTTCCTCAGCCTTAGGTGCTGTAAAGTCTCTCAAGGGGCGATTGGCATCAGCTGCTTCAATGTTTTGTCTATCAAGGGCGGCTGCTCGCAAAAGTTGAAGTTCATTGGCCATCTGATCCCGTTCTCTTTGAAGGTTTTCAAAACGAACATTTTCATTTCCGACCGACATGTCTAACCGGTGTGGATTTATACTCAAGAAAGGTCCCCTTGTTAGGTGTTTGTTCCGTCTCTCGTAGAAAAGATGAGTTGATCCTTTCCTAGAGAACCACTCAACCAAATCTGTGGCTTCCGGGGTTGGAGGTTCTTCTGCCAGATTTCAACCTGAAAAATGAGAGAGAAAGAAAGCAAAAGAAAATTAAAAACAATTACTAACTAAATTACTTAGGTCTGAAATAATATTCACCATTGTCCCCGGCAACGGCGCCAAAAACTTGATGTAAATTTTGCAATACAAGTAATAAATTCTAGTTTATACTCAATTCGGTTGCAAGTGTACAACCTTGTCAAGTAGTACTTAGGGATCGTCTCCACAGGGACAAGTTAGAATATCTTTTCTAACCTAACAATTTAATTAAGTAAAAGAAAATAATAAAGGTTTTTGTTTGTTCAAAAGGTTGATTTGGTTTTGATTAAACTGAATTAAACTAAAGTTTTAAAGCAAAATCTGATTTTTAACAAATATGAGAAATTAGGGTTTCTTAGGGTTCCTATCCACTAGTGTTATGACTAATTGGTTTATTAAATTTGTTCTTTTAATTATGAAGGCACAGTTGGCGGTTGTAGGTATAAAGTGATATTTCTATATTAATACCATCTTCAAATTAGAATAAACGTCACCTCTCGGTACTTGGCTATACTAATCTAAAGTCATTAAGTTCTTATTGTCCCAATTAATCTAGAAAACCGTCTTTCACCTCTCGGTACTTGGCACAGTTTGTCTAAACTATTAGGCAAAGCCCGTATAAGACAAGCGTCACGGTACTTAGCCTATTAAATACCCTATTCTTTATGGTCAGGACTTAATATTCAATTTCTCAATTGCAAATACCAAATCCTAAGATTTCATACGATTTCGATTAAGTCTTCACAATCAATTAAAATAAAGAATAGATCATAACAAAAAACAAGAACATATGAAATAAAACCAACTAAATCATAACAAAAGTTTCAAGTACAGCCCTAATTAACCCTAGAAAAGCCTTTAGCCAGTCATGGCTAAAGCACAAATGAAATTAAAAGAGTTAAAAGAGTTCCAAAGGAAAGAAAATAATAAAACCGGTTGATCAATGATGTTCTTCTTCTTCCTCCTTCTCTCTTCCTTTCTTCTCCTTGTTAAAACCAAAAATTCTGTCTCAAAAAACGTCCCTCATCTGTTTTACAAGTTTCCTTTTTATACCCCTCGCAAAACCTAAAAATAAATCACTAAAAATAGCAAATTCGGGCGCTGAACCGACTTATAGCGGGCCGCAATAACATCTCTTGCGGGCCGCAATGAGTGGAGGCAGTTAATTTGTCGTGCAGAAAACTGTAGAAGTCATTACGGGCCGCAATGGGTATGGTTGCGGGCCGCAATGAATGTGCAGGAATGAGGCTCTGACTTGTTTTGTTTCGGGCCGCAATGGGTTTTATTTCGGGCCGCAACAACATTGACAGTTGCTCCAATCTTCGTGCTGACTTGCTACAATTCACCTGTTTTGCTCCGTTAAGCTCCAAACACTTGATTACCTATAAAATAAACATAACTAGGGCAGTAACTTGAACTTTCGGACATTTCTAACCTAATCAAACCTAATCTCAACAAAACTTGGCTTAATTCACATAACAAACCCTAGGTTTCAATAGATATAATTTTGACTTATCAAATATCAAAGTGGTATGACCAAGTCCTTGGTGCTACCAATTAGTTTTTGCAATTTCAAAGTTCAAATAGTCGATCCAAACCGTTAGATGTTCAATCTATATTAAAATCTGCTTGGAGACCAAATTTCATATTTTTTAGAATTTTTTTACTTTTTATTAAGCCACTTTGAAAATTGCTGATCCGGGTGAACAGTAAAAACAGTGCAACCAAATTCTGGACCATGTGATCAGCAATTTTCAAAGTGGCTTAATAAATAGTAAAAATATTCCAAAAAATGTAAAATTTGGTCTCCAAGCAGATTTTAATATAGATTGAACATCTAACAGTTTGGATCGACTATTTGAACTTTAAAATCGCAAAAACTAATTGGTAGCACCAAGGCCTTGGTCATACCACTTTGATCTTAGTCTCTCTCTCTCTCTATATATATATATACACATATATATAGAGGTTGGCTAAGATCAATGTGGTATGACCAATGTCTTGTTGCTACCAATTAGTTTTTGCAATTTTAAAGTTCAAATAATTGATCTGAAGTGTTATTTTTTTTTTAAAATTTACTATTTTTTATAGATTTTGAAA